>JAUMHB010058846.1:0-15030 GCA_032359685.1 Pittosporum tobira
CGGCATTTTGCCACCTCAACCCTGGAGTATGCAATGAAGTTCCTACTACTTTCACCATTTATGGCTTTTGGCCTTATAATATCAGCACTGGGATTTTGACTGATTGCATCGGATCTCATTTTGAACTTGACCCCGTGAGTATTTTTTTGTTTTTTTTTAAACTTTTCTTTCGCTTCTGGTTTAGACATACTACCCCTAATTAATTTACCTCGTATGTAGGGAGATTCATATTGTCTTTTTTCCGTAAAATACATTCTTAGTAGTAGTTAGTGATAATTCATTTCAGTTTTACATGCGTTTTAAGAATAAAACTATAAAAGGGGTATGAATTTCTCATTAAAACTTGATACACAATATAATAGCAAAAAATTGATTTTTGCACTCATATTTCTTCATTTTCACCATTGTAAGATAAAATGGAGCAAATTATGTTAACAGTGGGCGGCAATGGATAAATTTGAAGTGCATTCCGATGGATGATAAATATGACCTCCCTAATATTAATTGAATATTTGTTGTTTTAGGCGTACGATTTCTGGTGGATATAGTGGATTGGAAACCATATTCATGTATTGTGGATGAATGTAAAGTATGGGATGGGGCCAACGCCCCAGATTTTTTTTTAAAGTACATATATAGCCATATAGGTCTTTAGGTGAAATATTTAGAAAGTAATGGATCATAATATAATATATTCGGAAATTGTTGTGCACATAAGGTAAATATGTCAAAGTTACTGTATACACGCGACTTCCTGAAATAATCGGAGAAACAAATAGCGACTCCATATCCGTTCCGTTAATCGGTTCCACTAGCAACTGGTTAGGTAGCCACCCTAGCAATCGCGCTGCTGCTTCTTTCCGTTTACAGGACATCTGAAGTTAAACAAACTTCTGAACTTCACTAGAATCTGGGTAAAATTTCGCAGCTTTTTTACATATTGTTGGCATATGCATATTTAGAGAAATGTATGAATTTTATTTGGGTGTACTTAATTTAGGGTTGTAAAAGAAATACGCAATATGACACCCCTAAACATTTAATTATTTGGAAATATTGTCAAATCTTATCAGCATCCATTAGAAAGGGATATTACAACCCTGACTTGTTGGTTGATAGGGAGTAAACAAGTCGAATCATAACAAGTCTTGACTTGGTCAGATTCTACTCGTATAATTTATTTAGCTTACAATGAAGTTTATTTAAGGCTCGTTAACCTATCGTGTTTAGCGCAAATACGAATTGAGCCTCAATAATTTAAAGTCTTTGAGCGAGTTATATTGATTATAAATAGAAAAAGAGTAATTTGATAAGGTTAAATAATTAATCAAACAATATAATGTGCTTATATTCTCCTCGTTAATATTTTGTATTGAGCTCGAATCGAGTTTTTAAACGAGTGAATCCGGATGAAGCTTCTAACAGTTTGGTTATATTTATAGCCCTAGTTGTTGAGCTCGCATATGTGTGGTTGTCACATTAATTTTAATTTTATGTCCTCGTCAAATTAATTGATAGGTTTCGGACTTTCGAGAAGATCTCGACATTGCATGGCCAGCTCTTGATGGTAGCGGTGCTAATGAAGCATTGTGGGAGCTCGAGTGGGATAGGTATGGAAGGTGCTCGGAGAGTTTATTGGACCAGGCCACTTACTTCCACACTGCACTTATTCTCAAAAATCAGTTTGATATACTTGGTACACTTGCAGATGCAGGTAAGTGAGAAGAACTTAAGGATATTTCAAAATCCAGGAAAAAAGAACAAGTAATTCAAGTGATCACAGAAAGCTTCTATTTAGAGATAAATTAATGCAAAATTAATGAATGTGTATGCAGGAATTATTCCGGACGGTGGGTTCTATGGAGTTCTTCAAATAATTCAAGTTATCACAGAAAGCTTACATGTTCATCCACTACTGAAATGCGGAATAGATGAGGGACAAGAGTCGCTTGCTTCCTATGTGCTTACAGACATATATCTTTGCGTGGATAAACTTGGGCAAACTTTTGTGGACTGTCCACCTCCACCCGACGACCTTTGCGGTGGTAGAGACGTTGTGAAAGTCATATTTGCTGAACCCTTCCCACCTCCGGCTGTTGATTATGAATGGGATTTGTTTATTCTTTCCCAGCAGTGGCCTGCGGCATTTTGCCATCTCAACCCTGGAGTATGCAATGAAGGATCTCATGAGTTTCCAAGTACTTTCACCATTCATGGCTTCTTGCCTTACAATATCAGCACTGGGATTCTGACTGATTGCATCGGATCTCATTTTGAACTTGACTCCGTGAGTATTTTTTTTTTTAACTTTTCTTTCACCTCTGGTTTAAAGTTACTACCCTAATTTAGGGACATTCATATTGTCTGTTTGTTTTTTATAATTAAAATACATTATTAGTAATAACATATTTCAGTTTTACATGAGTTTTAAGACTAAAACTGAAAGTGGGAATTTCTCATTAAAACTTGATACACAATATAATAGCAAAAATTGATTTCTGCACCCATTTTTCTTCATTTTCACCATTGTAAGATTAAATGGAGCAAATTATGTTAACGATGGATGGCAATGGATAAATTGTAGTGCCTTCTGATCAATGATAAATATTACTACCCTAAAATAAAAATATTAATATTAATTGAATATTGTTGTTTTAGGTGTATGATATATGTATGTAGTGGGTTGGAAACCATATTCATGTATTGTGGATGAATGTAAAATTTGGACTGGCCCGTAATAATGGGATCACTATGGGGCCAACCCCAATTTTTTTTTTTTTGGTAAATGCTATTTTCGCAAGTATATTTTTGCTAGTTCCACAAGGTCTCCCCTCAAATGAAGGTGAAGTAAGTCCCACCATCATGCAAGAGAAAACCTTGTGGAACTAGCAAAATCATTTGTGGAAATAATGATCGGTCTTTAAGCAAAATATTTAGAAAGTAATGGATTATAATATAATGTTCTGAAAGTGTTATGCACATAAGGTAAATATGTCAAAGATACTGTATACACGCAATAAGCAGAGTTGCAGACCTCCCGAAACAATCAGAGAAACTAGTGGTGACTCCATATCCGTTCCTTCACTAGGTTCCATTAGCAACTGATAGCTAGCCACCCTAGCAATTGGGCTGCTTCTTCTTTACATTTACAGGACATCTTAAGTTAAACAAACTTAAGCACTTCACTAGGACCTGGGTAAAATTTGAAGTTTTTTTCACATATTGTTGGCATATATGCATATTTAGAGACGGGTATGAATTTTATTTGGGTGTAATTAATTTAGGGTTGTAAAAGACATGAATTATGACCCCTAAACATTTAATTGTTTGGATGTACCCCTAAACATTTAATTATTTGGATGTATTGTCAAATACTATGAGTATCCATTCAAAAGGGATGGTACACCCTGGCTTGTTGGTTGATAGGTAGCACAAGTATTTACTTGCTAAGATTCTACTCGTATAATTTATCGAGCTTAAAATGAAGTTTATTTAACGCTCGTTTAACTATCGAATCGAGTGTGAATACGAATTCAGCTTGAATAATTTAAATTTTTCGAGCGAGTTATGTCGATTATCAATAGAAAAATAATAATTCAATAAGATCCAAAAAATTAATCGAACTATATAATGTGCTTATATTCTTCTCGTTAATATTTTGTATTGAGCTCAAATCGAGTTTTTAATGGAGCGAATCCGAATGGAGCTTCTGACTGTTTGGTTATATTTACAACCCTAGTTGTTGAGCTCACATGTATGTGTTGCACATTAATTTTAATTTTATGTCCTTGTTAAATTAATTAATAGGTTTCGGACTTTCGAGAAGATCTCGACATTGCATGGCCAGCTCTTGATGGTAGCGGTAATAATGAAGCATTGTGGGAGCACGAGTGGGATAAGTATGGAAGGTGCTCAGAGAGTTTATTGGATCAGACCACTTACTTTACCACTGCACTTATTCTCAAAAATCAGTTTGATATACTTGGTATACTTGCAGATTCAGGTAAGTCAGATGAACTTAGAGATATTTCAAAATCCAGGAAAAAATGTGAGAGAGAGAGAGGAAAAAGAATTAGTAATTCAAGTGTTCACAGAAATCTTTTAGTTAGATATAAATTAATGCAAAATTAATGAATTGTGTATGCAGGAATTATTCCAGACGGTGGGTTCTATGGAGTTCTTCAAATACTTAGAGTGATCACAGAAAGCTTACATGTTCATCCACTACTGAAATGCGAAATAGATGAGGGACAAGAGTCTCTTGCATCTTATTTACTTACAGATATATATCTTTGCGTGGATAAACTTGGGCAAACTTTTGTGGACTGTCCACCTCCACCCGACAACCTTTGCGGTGGTAGAGACGTTGTAAAAGTCATATTCGCTGAACCCTTCCCACCTCCGGCTATTGATTATGAATGGGATTTGTTTATTCTTTCCCAGCAGTGGCCTGCTGCATTTTGCCACCTCAACCCCGGGGTATGCAATGAAGGATTTCATGAGTTTCCAAGTACTTTCACCGTTCATGGCTTCTTGCCTTATAACATCAGCACTGGAATTTTGACTGATTGCATTGGATCTCATTTTGAACTTGACTCTGTGAGTTACTTCCAACTTTTCTGTCACCTCTTTTAATAACTAGGTTTAGAGTAATTACTACTAATTTACCTAATGCGGATGGATGTTCATATTTTTTTTTTCTTAAAAATATTCTTACTAATAATATACTTAATGTATTTTATAAAATAAAATAAAAAATAAAAAATAATATATATATATATATATATATATATATATTTTTCTTATTAAAACTTAACACACAATATAATAACAGGAATTGATATTTGCACCCTATATTTCGCCATGTTCACTCCAATGTAAGGTTAAATGGAGCAAATTATGTTCTACAATGGAATGTAATAGAGAAATTTGGAGGGCACTGGATCAGTGGTAAATATAACTTCCCTATAGTAAGAATAATATTAATTGTGTTAATGTTATTTTCTGTTAATTAATTTTTAGATGTAAGTGTTTGTTCAAAAAAATTTGATTTTCTATTTAGTATTTGTACTTACTTTAGGATTGTAAACGAAATAAGATATATAACATCCATCCTAAACATTTATTTGTGTTTGTAGTCAAAGTGGATATTATTTGTATCCGTTTTCTAATGGATATTACATCCCTAAGAGTTGTTCAGCTCATATAAATGCGTTGGTCACCAATTAATTTTATGTCTTTTGAATTAATTGATAGGTTATGGACTTCCGTGAAGATCTTGACCTTGCATGGCCAGCTCTTGATGGCAACTTTACTAATGAAGCATTGTGGGAGCACGAGTGGGATAAGTTTGGGAGGTGCTCGGAGACTTTATTGGACCAGACCACCTACTTTCACACTGCACTTCTTCTCAAGAATCAGTTTGGTGTACTTGGGACACTTGCAGATTCGGGTAATTAAGAAGATCTTAACATTTTCTTAAATTCCAAACCAAAAACAAATGTTAAAGAGAGAGAAAGGGGAAGAGGAAAAAGACTAGGTGACTATGTTTCCAGAGCTATTAAAGTCTCATTAGTCATAAAATACAAAAATTGGCTTTGAATTTATTTCAAAACTTTTCTTGACAATCACAGGCACGAGTTTATCATGAATATGTTCTTGTATGACAGTATTCTTTATTTAATTTAGCAATAAATTAATACAGAATTACTGAATGTGCATGCAGGAATTATTCCAGACGGTGGATATTATGGAGTTTTACAAATAATTCAAGTGATCACAGAGAGCTTACATGTCCATCCACTATTGAAATGCGAAATAGACAAGGGAGAAGAGTTAATTCCATCATATGTCCTTACAGATATATATCTTTGCGTGGATAAATTTGGACAATCTTTTGTAGACTGCCCACCTCTAAGAGTCCAACTTTGTGGCGGTAGACATGTAATAAAAGTCAGATTTGTTAAACCACCACAACCTCCTAGTCCTCCCCCACCACCGACTCCTAGTCCCCCGCCAGCACCCTCTCCTGGTCCTCCCCCTCCTCCTAGTCCTCCTCCAACACCTCCTCCACCAGCACCCCCTCCTAGTCAACCCCCAGCACCGCCTCCTAGTACTCCCCGCCCACCACCTCCTAGTCCTCCTCGTCCTCCTCCACCACCACCTCCAAGGCCACCTCCACCACCAAGTTCATGTCCTCCACCACCTAGTTGTCCTCCACCAAGCCCACCACAGTGTCTGTGTCCTCCGCCACCACCATGTTCCTCTCCTCCAACTCCTGGACGTCCCCCACCACCAAGTTTGAGTCCCCCGCCCCCAAGTCCACTTTCGCCTCCTTTTCGTCCCCCACCACCTAGTCATCCCACACCACCACCTCCTAGTCGTCCGCCACCACCTAGTCATCCCCCACCACCGCCTACTAGTCGTCCCCCCCCACCTAGTCATCCCCCACCACCGCCTAGTAGTCGTCCCCCACCACCGCCTCCTAGTCCTCCCCCACCACCGCCACCTTGTGAATCCCCACCACCACCACCCCCAGACATTAATTATAAATGGGATTTGTTTATCCTTTCGCAGCGGTGGCCTGCAGCATTTTGCCACGTGTTTGGACCTGGGGCATGCGATGTAGTTCCAAGTGTTTTCACCATTTTTGGTTTTTGGCCATATGAGATTGACCAAGAATTTTTTTTTCCCTGTAATGGATCTACCTTTGAACCTGAGTCTGTGAGTATTTGTGAACCTTTTTTTCTCCAGCTTTTATGGTAACTAGGTTTAAAGCTTAGGCATGGAAAAACAATTTTAAATGTTTCATAACCATGTGTCAAGTCTATAGGACAATGAATTGCATATCAATAGGCTTACAATGCAACATTTTCTTATATGGTTGACATGTAGTCAATTCATGTTGGATATTAACAAAACTTAATTTTTTCATACACATATGTATGCATGCTTTTCAATTAGTTATGCGTCTCACGGACTCTTTTAAAGTTGACAGGTTTCAGATTTCCGAGACGAGCTCGACCTTGCGTGGCCTGCTCTTTCTAGTTGGAGTAATGAACAAAATTGGGAATGGCAGTGGGAATTCTTTGGAAGGTGCTCGGAAAGTTTTTTGGACCAAACCAGTTACTTTCACACTGCACTTGTACTTAAGAATCAGTTTGATCTGCTAGATATACTTGCGGAATCAGGTAACTTGAGAGAACTGAATTTAATTATTTCGTGCAGAGAAAAATTATTGCAGAAAATAAAAAGAAGAAAATAAAGAAAAGATAATATTCAACACAAAATATATGTTGTCTTATAAACATTTATTCCAATAATGTGAATTTGATGATAAATCCCGTCTTAATTTTTTTCCATAGGCATCATCAGCCACGACCCTATTTTGGTTCACAGTCATTTAATTATGTTATCCTAGCTATCACTTGTGCTAAAGTTTAGCAGGAGGTCTGTTATTGTTGTACCCCTAGTTACTATTAAGTAGTTATGTCTCTAGAACTCAAAGTTTTTGCCTTTTTTTTAAAGATTTTTAAGGTCGCTGTTATGACTTAGTTTGATGTGTTCTTTATTTATTTTGATGTAAATTAGTTAAAAATTAAGGAATGTGCACGTTTGCAGGAATTATTCCGGACGGTGGGTCCTATGGAGTTCTTGAAATAATTGAAGTAATCACAGAAAGCGTACATGTCCGCCCACTAATCTATTGCGAAAGAGATTCTGGGGAGGCAGACTGGTCTTCTCAATATGTGCTTACAGATATATATCTTTGCGTGGATAAATTTGGACAATCATTTGTGGACTGCCCACCTATACGAGTCGAACTTTGTGGTGGTGCAGATGTTGTAAAAGTCGGATTTCTAGAACCACCACCGCCTCCTAGTCCTCCACCTCCACCAGTACCGGACATTGACTATAATTGGGATCTGTTTATCCTTTCGCAGCGGTGGCCTGCGGCATTTTGCCACGTGTTCGGACCTGGCGTATGCAAAGTAGTTCCAAGTACTTTCACCATTTTTGGCTTTTGGCCTTATGAGATCAGCCAAGAAATTCTTTTTCCCTGCAACGGATCTACCTTTGAACCTGAGTCGGTGAGAATTTGTAAACCTTTTTTTTCTGCAGCTATTATGGTAACTAGGTTAAAAGCTTAGGCATGGCACGATGATTTTAAATGTTTCATAACCATGTGTCAAGTCTAAAGGACAATGAATTGCATATCAATAGGCTTACGATGCAACATGTTCTTATATGGTTGACAATTAGTCAATTCATGTTGGATATTGACAAATCTAAATTTTTCATACACATATGCGTGCATGCTTTTCAATTAGTTATGTGTCTCATGGACTCGTTTAAAATTAACAGGTTTCAGATTTCCGAGAAGATCTCAACCTTGCGTGGCCTGCTCTTTCTAGTTGGAGTAATGAACAAAATTGGGAATGGCAGTGGGAATTCTTTGGAAGGTGCTCGGAAAGTTTATTGGACCAAACCAGTTACTTTCACACTGCACTTGTCCTTAAGAATCAGTTTGATCTGTTAGATATACTTGCCGAATCAGGTAATTGGAGAGAGCTCAATTAACTATTTCCTGCAGAGAAAAAGAAAACAGCACAAATGAAGAGAAGAAATAAAATATTCAACACAAAATATATGGTGTATTTTAAACGTTTATTCCAATAATGTGAATTTGATGATAAATCCCGTCCTAATTTTTCCGTAGGCATCATCAGCCACTACCCTATTTTGGTGCACTATCATTTAATTATGTTATCCTAGCTATCACTTATGCTAAAATTTACACGAGGGCTGTTATGTTATACCCCTGGTTACTAAGTAGCTATGTTGTTTGATAGTGTTCTTTAATTATTTTAATGTAAATGAATTAAAAATTAAGGAATGTGCACGTTTGCAGGAATTATTCCAGACGGTGGGTCCTATGGAGTTCTTGAAATAATTGAAGTGATCACAGAAAGCATACATGTCCGCCCACTAATCTACTGTGAAAGAGACTCTGGGGAGGCAGACTGGTCTTCTCAGTATGTGCTTACAGATATCTATCTTTGCGTGGATAAATTTGGACAATCTTTTGTGGACTGCCCACCTATACGAGTCGAACTTTGCGGTGGTGCAGATGTAGTAAAAGTTGGATTTCTTGAACCACCACCACCTTCTAGTCCTCCTCCACCACCACTACCACTACCACTATCACTACCGGACATTGACCATAAATGGGATTTCTTTATCTTTTCCCAACGTTGGCCTGCAGCATTTTGCCAGTCTTACGGGCCTGGTTCATGTTCTGAAGTTCCAAGTACTTTCACCATTCATGGCCTTTGGCCTTTTAAGATAAAGGAAGGCACGCCAAGTTTCTGTACCGGATCTCCCTTTAAACCTGAGTCTGTGAGTATTTATAATTTTTTCACCTCTTAATTACTCCCTCCGTCTTAAAAAAAGTGCAACACTTATCTTTTGTAGTCATCCCAAATTAAGTGCAATGTTTTCCTTTTTAGAAAGGTTAAGGATATAAATTGCCTAATTTACCATTACTTTATCAAATATGACCCACCAATTCAACCACCACTTCAACATTATGACCCACTACCTTAACCACTACTCCAATATTATGGCCCACCATTTTAACCACTACTCCAATATCTAAAATTATAATAATATAAGGGTAATTTAGACAATTTTTTCTTAGTCAAATACATTTATTCAGATCTGTTTTTTTTTCAAATGTTCCACTTTTTTGGGACGAAGGGAGTATGATAATTAAGGTTTAAAGCGGCACGACACAACAAAAGGTATCATATCGAGTAGTAATTAACAGACTCATTCACGGTTCTGAATTTGTTGAAGTTATTAATTGATAAATCATTTATGAACTACTCTACAAGAAAATGTTGCATTTTTATTAGGTAATTGCATATGGATGGGTTTACAAAGCAACTCTCGATGCAACGTTTGTATATAATGTGTCTATATGTTTGACAAATGGTCAACTCATTCCTAACGTTACCAAACCAAATTATTCATACACCTATACCCGCATGCTTGTTATGAATTAATTTTGTTTTCAAATTAATAGGTTTTGGACTACCGAGAAGATCTCGACCGTGCATGGCGTGCTTCTACTGCAGATTGGAATAATGAAATCTTATGGAAATCGGAGTGGGAAACAATTGGGAGGTGCTCGGAAAGTTTATTTGACCAGACCAATTACTTTCAGAAGGCACTTGATCTCAAGAATCAGTTTCATCTGCTGGATATACTTGCCCAATCAGGTAACTAAAGAGAACTTTAAACTTTTCACACAGTTGAAAACTCGATGCTCAATATACGGTGGGTTATAATATTAATTCTAGTTATGTGAAATTCACAATGAATCCCACAGATAGTCATATTTTTATTTTCTTCGAAAGCATCATCAGTCACTATCCTGTTCTGGTGAAGATTTCATTTAATTAGGTTACACTATGACTTACATCTGAGAAAATAAACACTACTAAAGTATACAGCTCTTTGTTTAACTTAATGTTTTATTAAAAATTAATGAATGTGGAATGCAGATATTATTCCGGATGGTAGATCCTATGAAGTTCGTCAAATAATTCAAGTGCTCAGAGAAAGCTTACATGTCCGTCCACTACTCTCCTGCAAAATACATTATCACTCAGGCCTGAATTTTCGATATGTGCTTACAGATATATATCTTTGCCTGGATAAGGTTGGACAATCTCTTGTAGACTGCCCACCTCTACGTGTCCAGCTTTGCGGTGGTACAGACATAGAAAAAGTTGTATTTATTGGAAATGTATTAAGGTCTAATGCTAGCATCATCATCCCCACCACAGTAGCCCTTTGATTGATCAAAATTTTCAGATCAATATATCCCGGGGTGTATAACGGAGTTTGAGATATTCAATGCCGTCCAAATATCTTACATGGCACTTGTTATTTGGTGTATGTTTAAAGAAAAATAATTTTATGAGAATATTTAAAATTTTTGTGGTTTTAAATTTTTTTTTTCTCATCAATTTTTTTTTTTTTAATTTACAGACTATGTGTTTATTCATTTTTTTTGGGACGGATGTAGTATATTACTGCTCCTTTTGAAACTTGAAATTAAAATATGAACTTTAACAACAATTAGTTGTTTGGTATACACATTCCAAACTTTAAAAACAACTACTTGTTTGGTATACGCATTTCCAATTCAGGAAATTACAGTTTTCAGTTTAAATTTATTTTTAAATTTTTATTGAAATTAAATTTAAGCTATAAATTAAAATTTTTAAATTTAAATTTAATTTATCAAACATGATTTTTTTAATACGTTTGAATTCATAATCTTCAAATATCATTCTCAAACGACCAAGTTGAGAAAGGGAGAGATCAAACCAATCCAATTACAGAAAACTAGCAAGGGACAACGGACAAAGCTGACGTTGTACTTAGGATTAGTTCGTTTTCAGAGCTATAGTAGCTGATGCTACTATAATTATATTAACTGTTATAGTTAGTACATTTATAATTATTTGTAAAAATTTAAAATTATATTCGGTGACTTATGATTGATGAAACTATAATATAAATATTGTTTAATTTAAATTATAGATGTCGTGATAGAAATGAAATAAAATAATCAAAATATTAGTTATTTTGTTGAATTGATATATTTTTTGTTATTATTAAAATATTTATTACTAAATTGATATGTTAATTAAAAAGTGTTTTTTTCATTAAGCTGACATGATTTTTTAAAATTATTATTGCAACTATATTAATTTCACATAGTAATTATTTAAATAGACGAACATTTATTTAATGTCTTTTAAAAGTTATGTTAACTACATGATAGTCTTATTGGGCTCAAATATATGGATTAGTCTTATTTTTTAACAAATTCTATTATTTTTTAAGGTAATTTTATAATAAAATGTTTGTTATTATTAAAAATATTTATTTTAAAATCGATATGTTAAAATGTGTATTAAGGTATTAAGATAAACAAAAGAAATATAACAGTTTTTCAAAGTATAAAGTTATTTTTAATAATTAATCATGCATGAAAAGTCCCAAAAGCCTATAAGCTATTTCACACCACCAAGTTTTTGATACGGTGTATTTTAACTTAAACAACTATTAAAAACCTAATTCCCAGCTGCAGTTTTTAATTTGCCGAACATATTTTAACTGTGCGTTTTAGACTCAAAAACTTAAACAACTCCAAAAACCAATAAACCAACCACACACTTAATTGGTTTCATTTCATCTTGTGGTGATAGTGTGAGTTGGACGGTTTGGTTTTAGAAATAAAAAATTGGACCAGGACCGAACCGAAAAATTCGAATCGAACCATGTCCCGAACCAATACCAGAACTGGTCAAATGGTTCGGTACCGGGTCATGAACTGAAAATTCAATTTGGTTCGGTACCGATTCGGTAATTTCGGTACCGGTTTGGTAATTTTGGTAACGGTTCGGGTTATGGGGAATGAACAGTCTTAGCTATGCCATTAACAAACCTAACTTGCAAAACCGTTAAATTCGAATGGATCCCAAAATGCGAGCAAAGTTTCCAAGAGTTGAAGAAGAGATTGACTGCCACCTTGGTTTTATTACTACCAGATGAAACTGGAGGGTTTGTAATATACAGTGATACGTCATTGAAAGGGTTGAGATGCATGTTGATGCAGCACGGGAAGGTGATTGCGTATGCTTCCCGACAGATGAAAGACTTTGAAAAGTGATACCCTACTCACGACCTGAAATTGGCAGCTGTGGTCTTCGCTTTGAAGATTTGGAGACACTACCTTTATGGTGAAAAATGCGAAATCTTCACGACCACAAAAGCCTGAGGTATATATTCTCCCAGAAGGAGCTGAATATAAGACAAAGGAGATGGTTGGAGTTGATCACGGACTACGACTACACCATAAATTATCACCCGAGTAAGGCCAATGTGGTAGCTGATGCGTTGAGTCGTCAGGAGAAACTGAATGCACTGTTAGTGCAAGAAGAAATAAGGAGGGACTTCGAACGTATGCAACTCGAAGTAATGTTCCCCAGAGAAGGAATAGAAGTGCTAGGAGCAATCAGTGTAAACCAATACTGATTGACTGAATTAAAAAAGTGCAGAAAAAGTACGAAGAAGAAGATAGAAAAATCGTTGAGAAAGGGAGAGAAAAGTATCGTTTGGATGGAGAGGAAATATTATGGTTTGTGTAAGAACCCAAAATTTTGAACGATTTAATAAATAAAAATCTTCCTATTATTATCTTCCAGTTGAATTATTTTTCTGCGCGGCTACGTTCGAAGAATTGAATTTAAATAGTAAATTAATGCCAAGGGCATTTTGGTCATTGTGACGTTTATTGTGCCTGAGGGCATCTTGGTCATTTTGGACCTGAGAGTTATATAATGCTCAGAATCATAATCCGATCAAAGATCTGGAATCAGCACGGAAAAATAGTGACTTGGGTCGCCATTGACTTTTTGACCCGACCGGGCCCACAGTTGACTTTTTTGGCCAGAGCGTCGTATGGAAAAATGGACAGCGCTGTTGCGTTCGCAGTGTGCCAAAACTTAGGGATAGAGTATAATATTACGTTTTTCATATTTTGACTTTTTGGCGTATTATTTAATTATTTTATTTTTTGGCTCGCGAATCGAGGCAAGTCGACAAATTTGAATTTTCTCACCAGCTGACCTGGTGGGACCCATGTGCACAATCTCCAAGGAACCACCTGACTTCCCCCTGTTTCTTCTTTTCTTTTATTTACCCACTTTCCTTTTTCAGCTTTGCACTTCACCCCGTTTCTTCCTGCTAATTCTGCAGCATACCCAAATCCGTCCTAGGTCGCTGTCTTGCATCGATCCCTATTAGGGTTACATTGTAAATGGTCTTTATAGCTCATCCCCATCCATCCCAAGTGAGAGAAGCACCCGCAACCCTAAAAGGCTAACTTTTTACTTCTTCCTTGTTCTTGACTTCGGTAAGGATTAAAGCCCGATTTTGTGTTGTTGTTTAATCTGTTCATTGTATTAGCTTCTTGGTATCCTCTAGCATCTATTAGCACTTTGAATCGACCCAATCGGTTGAGGGTAGCCTCGGATTGAACAAACTTGACAGCCTAGGGTTCTTCATAAAAAGTTGTTCAATCTATGTTAATCCGGCACCCCATGACAAAATAGAGTTAGGGCTTTTGTTTACCATTGATTGTTGATGAGTTTGATGTTTTAAAACAAAGATTTTGGTTTAGTTTTGACCTCTGTTTAAGTTGATGAACAACGGGTTCAAAGGCCGGATTTTTGGCTATCGATTTATTGTTGTTCTGATCGATTGACACTTCCCTTGTGTTCCTGAGATCGTAAAGAAATTTTCTATGATTTTTATTTGATTTTTAGAGTTGTTTATGAGCTAGATCGAGGATGGCTGGATTCCTTCGCCAGTGACCATGGCATACTGCCTTCGCCGGAGAAGATGAGAGTCAAAGGCTTAGATTAGCGTTTCAACCGACGAGGTAGTGAAATATGGATTCGGAGCTATCATATCACTCATGAAACCATTCCTCTCCGTTCATTTTAGTGCGTGTGTGCGTGTGTATGTGTACGTTTGACCGACGGGCCGTCGCCGACAAGTTCCCCGCTGCCGGAACTGTCGCCGGACCGATCGGAGAAGACACAGAAATTTTTTGGCAGGAGCCGCCACGGCTGTGGGATCAGCCACGGGCAGACCGTGGCCAGGGCTGTAAAGCAGCCATGGCCGTGGGGTTAGCCACGGGCAGACCGTGGCCAGGGCTGTTGAAACAGCCATGGCCGTGGGGTCAGCCACGGGCAGACCGTGGTCAGTGCTGTTGAAGCAGCCACGGCCGTGGTATCATCCACGGGCAGATCGTGGCACGGGCCACGACCGTGACCTTGGTCAGCTGTGTTTGCTTTAAAAAAAAAAAAATACCCTTGGGTGCATTTTACCAAAATACCTTCCTGCAACGGCAGTAAACTTCCAAAATACCTTTCTGCACTATTT
>JAUMHB010058857.1:0-15026 GCA_032359685.1 Pittosporum tobira
TAGTACATCAAACAATTAAGGTGCCCCAAGTTGCAATAATGCCTTCCATAAGCTTAAATACATTCACAATTACATGAAATCAAGGTACTTCAATTCTTTTTTATTTTTCAATATTGCAAAATTAATATTTTGTCAATGATGTATATGTAGTCTAGTCATATATATTAATCAAGCCTGCCTGCCTGCCTGCCTGCCTGCCTTTTTTTTTTTTTATAAAATAATTTTCAATGATGTAAAATTAAGACTTTTTAATTGTCTTTTTAAAATTTAGATTATGAATTGACAATTTCATAATTGATATTGTTAGGAATAGACTAATATAAATGTGAATAATATATACTCCACCCGTCCTAAAAATGATGAGTTAAATGTGAAAAATATACAAATTAAGAAAACTAACTTTTTAGGAGAGAGTATATTTTTTTAATAAAATTATCCTTGCAATTATATTTTATAATAATAGAGAGAAAAATAGAATTTTGATGTGACATCAATTGAGGATAAAAAAATAATTATAAATTAAAAGTGGTAGATTAAATTATTCTTTTTAGAATGATGAAAATGATACCTAAGTTTATTTTTTTTTAAGACAGAGAAAGTAGTTGATTATAGTAGTTAAAAAAAATACAAAAAAGAAAAATTTTAAAATTATTTTCCAGTTTTATTTCTCTCTTTTTCAGAGAAGCCTTTTTCTTTCTTTCTTTCTTTCATTTTTTTTTTTTTTTTGTATGTTAACATCATTATATATATATATATTGATTGTTACACTTGTTATCTATTGTTATGTTGTGGTTTAAGTGTTGTAAGTTGCCCACAATATCAAATTTAGAGTATACCAAACGGACAAAATTTTGTGTCTCAACACACAAAAAAGGGTCAAAATTCAAAATTCAGTAAATTTACCGTGCTCTTAGCCACGTCTTTGACAAAATACATGTTTCCACAGCTGCGAGAGCACATACAATGATTTATGTTGGATTATAGAGGAAACTAGGAAAGGTAGCTTCACTTGATTGTTGCGGCAAGACGCGCTCAAATAAAATTGGATTTTTGTCATTCTTTTGCGTACGGAGGAAGCATGCACAAATATTATCGAAGATGATGCAGCGAAGGGTTATACATGCATCAGAAGCTCATCATAGACAGAAAGAAAGAAACCAAAATGTTGTCGTTTAATTACAATACAGCAAATGTCGTGGCAACAATACGTAATATAGATGCAGAATTTGAGTTCGCCATTAGTGTCTTATTCTCAACATACTCTTCCATTATTGTCCATAAACAATAGCCTACTATTCAAAGACGATTCATTTAGTTATTGCTCAAATTGTTGATCAGGTTGTTTATAACACAGAACGTCTGCTCATTAGTACACTTCAGTAGCAATGATAATAAGAGACCCAAAATTATCAAATAACTTGTAGTTGGATACTTTTCACACGTTTCAAACATTCAATTAATCATGTTCATGCCTAGCTATGATGAGTTCTCCTTAGCACCAGACTTCCAACTTCAACAGAATCGGCGCAAACACCCTACTACCATGTATAATAGAAAAAAATAATAATAAAAACAAAAAAGCAAATATTTTAACAGACAATCCCCACAATCACCAAAAGAGGGGGAAAAAGATCGGTGTTAAAGTTAAAAGATTGCATTCGTAGAGATTCTGATGAAGCTACCTTGGTTTGGGGTTTTTATGAGTCGCCATGATACAGACAGGCCCCCCAATTCGTGCTGGTGAAACCCAATTAAGCACGTATAACACCAGAGACCCATGGAACAATCACTGGTACATTGGCGTGAGAATTTCTGTAGGATTCCGAGTATGTGTCTTTGAAATTTACTCTGGGATTCTCTGCCTGCAGATTTTCAAGATGTAAACAAGAAATTTAGACTTTGGTTAATAATACTACTCCCGCTTCACAAAAAGAGACCCATTTTTTAAATTTTGCAAATATTGTGGATATTAGTTTCCTTTTTACTCCTAAATCAACAATCTCGAGCCTCAACTAAACAAACAAGCTTGAGCGAGAATTAAACAGCCCGAGCCCAACCTGTTTATGAACAGCTTGGTTCATCTGCACCCCTATGTCGGTGATTAGTTTAGTAGTTGTGTCATGATATTGAAATTGTGATAGCAAACTTCAAAATATTGTGTCATTTTATACTATAGTCAATGAAAACAGGACTCTTTTTTTAGAACAAAAGAAATTGGCAAATAGAACTCTTTTCGTGGAAGAGAGAGGAATAGGGGGCAAAAAATTGTTCAAAAGATTAATTTTCTTCAAATAAAAGGATAAGCAAATGAAATGAAGGGGTGAGAGTGGCTTACATATTTCAGCCAGCATTCTTGATGTTTGTGTTCATATATATCAGGGGAATAGCATCCTGACTCGGAGGGGCAATAAACCCATATATTGCATTTCTGTTGATCTGGTCTTGCATTTTTAGCATGGTCCATACAAGCCTGACAACAGTCGTACGCACTTTCTTTATGGTGGGTAAGGCCCCACCGGACTGCAGACCCATCATAATCTGTATGGAGTTCAGCATGGCACTCGGGAGGAAGCTGTCTCCCTGCTAATATTTCACTGTCTGGATAGAAATAACATGTTGTCAGAAAATATAATCATGCTTTCATTTATATACATAGGAATCTGATAAATATTTCCATAAGAATATTTGATATTTCCACAAGTGAAATATAATTTCTTTACCAAACTCTTCTTCACCCTCGGGCTTGTCATCGTGTTCCTTGTTAATGACATTAACTGGTATCCAGAGACCAATTTCTTCCTTCAACTCGGCCCAGTGAGACTTCAAGGCCCTTGCAAGAATTCCTACAAACATAATTACTTAATAAGCGCCTTCAAACATACAGAAGAATCACTCCAAATAAATAAATGATTTTTCTACTTCCTACGGATGCAATAATCTTAATGTGGAGTAAGAACTCACACCTTCAAAATAAAACAGTAAAAGAGAAGTTTATACCTGCTTCATTTGGTAGAATTGTAGAATTCAGTGTCTTTCCACGAGCCAACCTTCTGGCTTCTCTCAATTTTTCCTTGCGCCATTGTTCTACTGCTTCTGTTCATTATAAAAAAAAATAAATAAAAAAATAAAAGCTTATACATATACACACCCAGTAGAAGATCTGGCTCCAAATTGTTGTAAAAATCCGTAACTCCGTCAAGGATTAATAAGTACCCATGAAATTCAACTGAACTTCAAAACCCCAACCTTTCCAAAGTACTACTACTACCTCTGTCAAATTGTAAGAGCACTTTATAATTCTTAATTACACAGACAAGTTCTATTATACTATTAAATGGAGGCAATGACACATATGCATGTATCAAATTCAGCCAACAACCAAACATATGAGGTTCTGTGCTGTAGAAGTTAACACTCTGGACTTTGAATCCAGCGACCCGGGTTCGACTCCTGGAGGACCTTTATTTTATATATATTTATCGATGATCCAAAAGAGAACAAAAGGTTCGAACCGCCATTAAGGACCATTCTCTCCTGTTCATAAATAAGATTTTCAAAATGCCTGTCAAATAAAAACAGACATTTGGGTCTACAGTTTCTAATCCACCAAATGTAAGGAATAAGGAATATACCTGTCAATTTATTTTTATTTAATCTTTACAGAATATAGATGAGATTATGCAAGGTCATTCAAGGACCATGAAAACATATATACAAATTCCGAGAACTAGTATTGCATTATAACATCCAAAAACAAAAAAAAAGGTGTACAACACCAAATACCTTTGATTGCAGCCACTGCAAGCAAAGCATAACAACTGAAGAATAATACCTAATTTAGAATATTTTAAAGTAGCAGAAATTAGGACTGCTTTGTAAGATGATTCAAGAAGGGTAATCTCCACAAAGATCTAATTTTCCTGATTACGTGGAATGTATAACAGAACCATTTTCATGGCCTTTTCATCGTCTGACTCAATAAAAGGAGTACAATTACTTTCTGTAGAATTCAAGGAATATAAAGAGGAGAAGGAACATGTAATTGATCAGCACTCTTATGCATGAATTTTAGACAGCATAGTTTTTGACTCAGCAATTCACATATTTCATTTTCTTTAATATACTGAGGTTCAGTATTATCAAATTGACTATACAAAATCACACATTTCTAGATCCATAATAGCATGTGCTTGTTTTTATAAAGAAATAATTTTAAAATTTAATAATAAGAAACTGCTAAAAAGGTCGTATCCAATGCACAAGGCTCATGCAATTAGCAGGGGCTGGGAAAGATCAGATCTACTCAACCTTACCTTCTTAAATAGGAATTATATTGCTTCCAAGAAACATTATATTAAAAAAATTTCGTCTTTTGAAGGGGAAAAAGGATAAACACAAGATACCAGTTGAACTGAATTAGCTACACCAAATCTAGATCACTGGAAAAGAATGATTTTAGTCTAGTAAATTTCGATGACTGGTGGGCCAGTAGAACTCGAGCAGTTCTAGATCCAAAAAAATGGCCCTAAGAATGGAACACATTAATTCGACAATCCTACTGTGAATTACCAAATTACATAACATGAAAAAATTAAATAAACTACTGGATATGGTCCAAAATACTACAGCTAAAACAGGCCTTGAATATCCTGAAATCGCTGAATCAGCTAACCCTCCCTCCTGTTGTCTCCACACGTGCATAAACCGACAGATTAAAAAGACAAATTGATGTCTTCAAAGAGAAGAATGGCTCAGGAGCATTATTCTAAGGCTTACGGGATACATATACATGTGTACGTGTATCAGCATATGTATATCTATTTTTTTTTTAATAAATTATGCAAGTGTGTGTGTTTGTGCATTTTAAAATCACATTTCATGGATAGTGATTTGTGTAAAAAGATTTCTTGCTTTGAGAAGGTTATAAAAGTAGAATGCGCAAAAGAGAGAAGGAAGCCAAAGTGGAAACATATTTAAATGACATCATCTTCCTGAAGGCCTTTCTAAGTTAAGAATGATATGCGTATCCACATGTCATACATTAATATCAGTTAAAGGGTTACATACTGACAAACAACTAATGTACAGATGATGCTATGAACAATGTGACAAACAACTAATGTACAGATGATGCTATGAACAATGTGTAGAGCCGAATATGTGTCTCTAAGCAAGTATTTAATGTATCAAAACCTCTTCGGGGACAATATAACCTTCTAACTTAACAGATTGAGTGGCCCCCGAAAATTACTAGACCATTGACCCATTGTGCTGCTGCTATTCGTGTAGACTGGAAGGACAAGAGATGGTAGAAAGTCTCAAGAATGGCTTTCTTGACACATTTATCACGGGAAAAAAAGGATGGCTCTTTTGATCTGAAACATTTTCATAGCAAAGTTGTGATTTATCCAAAGTTTTCTTTTTCAACTCTTAAGTAAAGTTATAGCCCAGCCCTCATGACCTATAAACTATACTGCAAAGAAATACGCAAAGCACATGACAGAAGCAAGCAGCCATGTTTTCCACCGATGCAGAGAAATATGCAGAGTACATGACAAAAGTCCCCAGGCAACCTTTTCTTTCTTGGATAATACTATGCTCACTCATATGTACACATGGATTAGGCTTTAGCATTCATTGCATACTTTGCGTAGCAGCTAAAGAAATCATATGAATAAAGAAAGGAAAAAGTTGCAATGGAAAGATATAACTGTAATCACATCATAATACAGACACTTTTTTATTTCTGGAAGTGAGTTGCAAACTTTCAATATTTTAATAACATCAAGTATTTAAAAATCTACTGCTACTTGCTATCTATCAAAATCTGTAGACATATCCAAAAAGTTCTTACAAAAAACTTCCACTATATCAATAAGTTCTGGCTATCTACGACCTACCATGAAATTTAAACTTAAACTGGACAAGTAAAAACTAAATATGGTGGTTAACTTTTGAAATCATTGTTAATATCAGTAATAAAATATGGAACATCCTGCGCAGCTTCATGACCTAGACTTTCGGTTTTCATAGACTTCAATTATACAGTTCAATTTCCCGAATATAGAAAGATGAAATTTCTTTCTAGAAAGATACACAAACTCAGCATACTCCTAGCATACAAGTAGGAAAGATGTATAAATAATTCTACGTAAAGACTAACAAAGTTTAAAAAGTGTGACAATAACAATAACCTCCCAAAGTAGGTAAAACACAATAATAGCACATCATCATTAAAGGTAATCAGTAAAGTGAAGGCGCACCCACCATTTTGTACAGTCGAATTGGCACCAGCATTCAACCCTCTCAACCTTTGCATAATCTCATCGGTTATCTTCTGTTTCATTGGCAGTGGCAAATCAATCACCTTATCTTCTCCTAAAAAGTTCTTCTTAATTTGCTTCACCTTTTACCAAAACAAATATTACACTTAATCAGTTAACTGTCCAGCAAGTATCTCAGACAATCAAATGTACCCTTGATAAATACCAATTATCAAAATCATCAAATGAGCCTCACCAATTCAATAAGCTCTACAGGTTCAGAGGCTTTTCGTATTCGAATTGATTCTTCCATTTTCCTAATTTGATCTGGGGAATACCGAACTGCTAATCATATACACACACACGCACAAAGAAAAAAAAAAAAAAAATGAACACACGAAAAATAATCAAATTGGCATCTGGGGTATACCTAACTGCAAATTATCCAAGAAACAGAAGTACACACAAGCCTTAAAACACCATATAAACAGCAAAAATTAAACAAAATTCCAAAATGGGTTCTTCAAAAGATTCACAAAAATGAAGACCCATTGCTGAAAAATTGAAGCTTGTGTAACATACCGGTTGTTGAATCGTTAAAAGGGTAATGGTTATAAAGGGAAGTGTAGAGAGTACGGAGAACATAGAGAGCAATGACAATGTTGATTGAACATATAACAAGAGCAGTTCGCCTGTAAGAACACCATTTAGCTCTCCCATTAGTATACCCCCACTCCCCTCTCGCCATTTTCCTTCTTCAATTTCTTCTCCATTCCATCATCTCCCTTTTTAGCTTTCTCTCTCTATATCTGTATCGATATCTATATCTAGCACAAATACACACCCTCTTTGTTAGTTTCTTGTAACAACACGAGGGATTTGAAGGATGTTTCTCGAGATTCTTGCTGTCTCCAAACGGATCAATAGATCGATTTATATATCAATCAAAGCTTTCCCTTTCTTGGGTTTGACAATTTTGCCAAAAGAGAAAAAACAATGAATGTTTGTGATAGAAGGTGAAGTGAATTGAATGGGTGTTCTTCTACTTTGATTGTGATGATCTGGTTTATTTAATTAGGTTGTAGGCTGATTCATGGAATGTAACGTGTGAATTAATAAAGAAAAATCCGGTGATTAAGGATTGTTTGGTTAAGTTTAAAATTTATTTTATAATTAAAAAAAATATTAATTAATTTTTTAAAATAAATTAATAATATAAATTGTATTTAATTTATTTATTTTTTAAATTAATAAAAATAATTAATTTTTAAAAATAAACAAACTTGTCTTAAATAGAAAGTCAGTAGCATTATTGGTGATAATGAGGTTAATATTCTTTTAGTTATTGCAGTTCAAATAAATAATTATTGCCGAAATTGTGCTTCCGACCTACCGTACTGACGTGGGTAAAGATGATTCCCTGTTTAATAAACAAGAAAAAAGGTAATGTAATTTTTTTAAGTTTGGAAAGTAGAAAAGATGTGACTCTATTTGGGAATCTTGATAAAATAATTGCGCCGTCCTCAAATTTTTACTTGTGAAAATTAAGTCGTCAAATATCATTTCAATATACTGATTTATCAATATTTGACAGCTCACCCTATTATATCTTATAAAAATCTCACATTCGAATGAATATATACACAGCGGAAGCATAAGGCTTAATTTAATAGTTAAGATCATACAATAACAGAATTTTAAGTACGAATAAGAGTCTTACAACATTCGATTACACATTACAAGTTAGACAAATCCGGGAACATCTCAGTAATACTCTACTTTTCTCTTTCCTTTCGAGATTTCGCCTCGATCGACTGCTTCTAGAAGGTTTATAAAACATAATAAGGATAAGCGAAATGTGCTCAACAAGAGATTATTCTATTTTGAATAAAATAATCCTTCTAATCAAAAAGATAAAATTGCATGGTTTTGAATCATTAAAACTTTAATATTTGAATTTACGAGTTAATATGAATTCCATCAACGAATGCATGATATACGAGTAAATGTCATACTATTGCATTCAACATTTAACATTTTGAATAATTGAACACCAATTAGGTGGTATTTCTGCCTGACACTTTGTCATTTTGTTATCCTCGACACACAGTCAAGTTTAACATCTCGTGCCCGTATACGTCACAGCTACAGGAGTTAACCATGTAGGGTCCCGGTACACCGGTCTTTAGCTATGTTCAATATTCGATCTCAAAATTATCATAATCATGTGAAAGTGATAAACACTTCAAAATCATGGAATGTTTATACATGGTAGATATGCATAATTATTTTAAACAAGTTCAAGAATTTAACTTGAAACAACAAATAATGTAAAAGTAATTAAGTTGTACAATCATGACAAATACGTGTATTAAAATTTAAATCACACATATTAAAAATTAAATAAGTTGCATGAATAAGTGAACAATAACTTATACATAGAGGCGAAGAGTAATAACTTGCCTTAGCAAAACTTTCCTAGACTTTCCATGTAATGCATTTTGTCATCAACGGTTTTTCTTCTTCACTCACGTACGTTCCTATAACAATAATGACATATCATTAGTATCGTCGTCTTAAAGTAGGTTCCTCACTCTCAAAATAATCCTAAGCATCTTGGAGTTTCTAATTTAAAAAAAATGATATGAACGCACACAAAATTTCAAAGGGCAAAATTGTCAGTATCTGACAATTCGTCATTTGACTTATTCCGTTGAATTTATTCCTCATATTTATCCCAGGGTATTTTTAAGTCTAAAATACTTTATCGGATCTTTGTTCGGATATAAAATGAGTATAACATTCGTATATAAAAATATACAATGTTTAAAGTAATAAATATAATGTGTGAACACATCGTAATGATATTTAAATCATTTAAAATGAATTAAGGAAGCATGGTTGTCTTCTCCGGCCACGGCAAGGAAGCTATGGTTGGATGCAACCCGTTCCGGCTAAGCTCGATTTTAAGCTAAAAGTTGTGCTAAAAATCAAATAAAAACCACCGTAATCATCCTCACAACCTAAGGAACAACATGAAACCCTCAATCGATCAAAATAACATCGATTACATGAATAAAAATCCGGGATTTGCCATGGTTCACCAGTTGCTCCATCTTATAATTGGGGATCAAAATAACTCACTATCTCTTTAACTACAGCTTCACCAGTTGCTCTATCTTGTAAGTTTCCTTAATTGACACAAAGTGCGCTGATTTAGTCAATCGATCGACAATGACCCAAATCACATTCATACCTCTTAAGGTCGAGGGTAGTCCTATAACGAAATCAATACCGATGTTCTCCCACTTTCACTCGGGAATCTCTAACGGTTGCAACAATTCATTCGGTTTTTGGTGTTCTGCTTTAACCCATTGGCAAGTCAAGCAGCGACTCACCTATTCAGCTATTTCCCTCTTCACATTCGGCCACCAAAAGTCATTGCGAAGATCGCCGTACATTTTGGTGCCGCCAGGGTGTGCCAAAAATTTTGAGTTATGTGCCTCATACAAAATCTCCCTCTTCAATTCGTCGTCTTAGAGAATCCATATCTGGTTTTCAAACTGTAGTATTCCATCTCCACCCAAGCGATACTTCTCTTTTCCCTTCTCAACCAGCCTTTTGCCTTCTTTTTCGTGCTTTTTCTGTACTTTTTTAATTCAGTCAATCAGTCTTGGCTTCACACTAATCGCTTCCAGTGCCTCTATTCCTTCTCTGGGGAATGTTACTTCGAGTTGTATATGTTCGAAGTCTCTCCTTATTTCTTCTTGCACTAATAGTGCATTTTGCTTCTCCTAATGACTCAGCACATCAGCTAACACATTGGCTTTGCCCAGGTGATAATTGATGGTGCAGTCGTAGTCTTTAATCAGCTCCAACCATCTTCGTTGTCTCATATTCAGCTCCTTCTCGGTGAATATGTACTTCAAGCTTTTGTGGTCCGTGAAGATCTCGTACTTTTCACCATAGAGGTAGCGCCTCTAAATCTTCAAGGCGAAGACCATAGCTGCCAACTCCAGATCGTGGGTAGGGTATCTCTTCTCAAAGTCTTTTAGCTGCCGGGATGCATATGCAATCACTTTCCCGTGCTGCATCAAAACGTATCCCAACCCTTTCAATGACACATCACTATAAATTACAAATCCTCAAGTCTCATCGGGTAATAATAAAACCGGGGCCGTAGTCAGCCTCTTCTTTAGCTCCTAGAAATTCTGCTCGCACTTTGGGGTCCACTTGAATTTTACAGTCTTCCGAGTTAAGTTCGTCAATGGCATAGCTATCTTTGAAAAATTCTGGATGAACCTCTGATAGTAACTAGCTAACCCTAAGAAGCTCCTGATCTCCGTCGGTATCTTAGGTTGGACCCAATTGGCACATCTTCTACCTTAGCCGGGTCCACAGCGATCCCGTCCTTATCCACCACGTGTCCAAGAAATTGTACCTTTTGTAGCAGAAATTCGCACTTTGACAGTTTGGCGTACAACTTCTCCCTTCTCAGCATATCCAGTGCTACCCTGAGGTGTTCCATGTGCTCCTCCTTCGTTTTCGAATAGATCAGGATGTCTTCTATGAACATTATCATGAATTTATCTAAGTATAGCTTGAATGCCCAGTTCATTAGGTCCATGAAGGCAACGGGCACATTTGTCAAACCAAATGGCATCACTAAGAATTTGTAGTGTCCATAACACTTCCTAAACACGATTTTTTGAATATCGTCTCCTCAGATCTTCAGTTGGTGGTATCCGTATCTTAAGTCAATCTTTGAAAAGTACGTCGCACCTCTTAGTTGGTCAAACAGATCGTCAATCCTAGGCAAATGATACATATTCTTAATTGTGATCTTGTTTAACTCTCTATAATCGATGCATAGTCGCATCGATCTATCATTCTTTCGTACGAATAGTACTGGCGCTCCTCATAGCGAAACACTTGGTCGTATGAATCCCTTAACCGGCAGCTTTTGCAATTGTTCCATCAGCTCCTTCATTTCCACCGGTGTCATACGATATAGTGCCTTCAAAATCGGTGCGGCTCCAGGGGTTAAGTCGATGGAAAACTTTATTTCTTGATCTGGGGGCAGTCTTGGTAGTTCTTCTGGGAATATGTCTTTGAACTCATTGACTACTAAGATGTCTTTAATGCTGGCTTTATCTGGTTGGGTGTCTAATACGTGGGCCAAGTAGGCTGAGTATCCCTTCCTCATCATTCTCTTTGCTTTGAGCATACATATTCCCAATGTTGCTTAAGATCCCATTAATAACTCAATGTCGAGCAGCATAAGAGGCTATAGGGCTACATCAGGGATTAATTCAGCGCTATGAGGGACCATTCCCTATCTTTGCCAAGGTGGGAAAGGCTTCTTATAAGGTGGAATTGCCACATAAACTCAAGATTCACCCCATCTTCCATGTGAGTTGCTTGAAGCCCTATCATGCTGATGAGGAAAACCCAACTCAGGGAGAATCTACTCTTGCCCCCACAGGTTGTCACAACCTCTTTCGACAAGGAGGCTGAGTGCATCATGGTTGATTACGTCCACCGAAGAAAAACTCACCCTCCGACCCATGAATACTTGGTGAAATGGAAGAACATGCCGAAGAGTGAGGTAAGCTGGGAACTGAAGAAAGCTTTGTGGCTATTTGAGAACGAAATCAAAACCTTCCATGATAAGTTGATGAGGGCATCGATGAATTAGGTAGGGGAGGATGTCACATCCTACACCTTTGATGAGAGGTTCGCCCCTGATGATTGGGCGCAACTTGGATGCTTATGCATAGACTACTACATGACATTTATTTATTTATTTTGCTTTATTTTATTTAAATAATTCTAGAAGAAACATATATGTAAATGTATAGTAAATATTTATAGATTATAAAATGTGTTAAATAAGTGTAAAGAGGATTTTAGATCCCCAATTATAGTTAGATCCTCAATTACTGCCCAAATTAAGGATGATGAGGACTATACAATGGGACAGTCCCCTCATTTGTAAAATCATCCAAGAGTTATAGCTTTTCTCTCGTATTGATAAAAGCTCTCTTCTCTTCCTTCATATTTCTCGTCTACTTTTCTAACAAGCTCTTTGTAGTAACTTGATGGCTTAAAAGCTGACTTAGCAACACGCGGGGGAGTTTGTTGACTAAGGCCGCATGGTTGGGACTTGGAAATCACTAAGGCCGTGACACTAGGGTTTACTCATGTTTAATGGTGGATTCTAAGGCTTCAAATTGTAAATTTTGATGAAGTATGGAAGGAATTTGTTGCTCTTGTTTTTCTCCCCTTTTTTTCTCTCTCTCTGGCTTGGAAACAAAAAAAGAAGGCTTTCCCATTTTCAACCTTTTGCTGGCCCTCTCTAGAAGGATTAAGAAAAATCCTTTTTTTTTTTTTTTTTTTGTAAATATCTTGGATGGATAAAGTAATAATTTCACGTCTAAGAGGCTTATTAAGCAAGCTTTGGGAAAACTAGTAATTTCACACATCAGAAGCTTATCTAAGAAGCCAAAGATGGGCAAAACGGTCATTTCACATTACATTCATCATGCTTACATCATACTCAGCTCACTGCTTACATCGTCCTTGTTCCAAGATTTTCATTTTGCCCCCTTAAACCATAGTTATCAGAACTACATCGGACATCGAACCGGCTAAGGCACCGGTTCAACAGTTTATTGGTTCAACTGGTGGTTCAACCGTTTGAGCAAAATTTGTATTTTTAAATAATAAAAAATATATTTTATATGTCAAAATTAATAATAACACTATAAAATCACATATTTAACTATAATATAAGGACTCGTACTAAAAAAATAGATACCAAAGTAAAGTATTAAAAACATCATATAAAATAACCATAATAAAGCTTAAACTTAAATATCATACAAAATAACCACCATATGATCTTAAAAGGTTAAAAGTTCTTTGTCATGCTAAACTTAACGAAGATTTTCTTAATTATACAAAACCAAGATAGTTTATCAAATTATCGGCCGATTTTGTGGTTTATCTAAATACTGTCCGATATTGTCTGGTTCTAAATGGTATAATTGCTTATCTTGTAAAATAACCATGCCATGCCGGTTTTATGCCCGGTTCACGATCCAACTGGTCCAACTAACCGGTACGATACAATTTTTATAACTATGCCTTAAACTTTAACTTATAACTTATTAAGTCCAAATAAAATTTTTAATTACCTTAAAAATCAGCCCATATAATCGTTGTATAAAATCCCAAAAAATATTTTTGTAAATTCTCTTTTCCAAATTTTTGGGGTGTCACAATATAATTTAGTTAGTAATTTTATTTGTTTGCGATATGTTTTATGACTAATTAAATTAATTATTTAAGAGACTATGAAACTATACAACATCATGACAAATATTATTTCTCATCTAAAAATGTTCTTAATTGACTTAATGGTTTCTCCTTCATTTTAGAACACCTTCGTTTATAGTTCTTTAGTAATTCTTATATTTAATGATCTTAATAGACTATTTTTGGCCTTGATGAGGTTTTGATAGATTATTGTTAGTAATGTTAAAGATTTTCTTGTCTATGCTTGCCAAATAAATATAAAGATTATTGTTTTAAAGGGAAGAGAGATCAAAAAAGAAAAAAAATTATTATTTATTATGATAGTTGTTTAGTGAATTCAGATTCTTAGATAGTTCATTTTATTATTAGTTTACATATTTGCTTATTTTTTACTTTTATTTCTAATTCACCTGAAATATAGATAAAGAGTTGAAAAAGAATAATTTAGTCCCTCTAGGATCGATCTATACTTGTAGGAGTCCTTCAACAAACATTATGCACTTGCAATTACTAAAATTTAATACATCAAATCCGTTCTCACATCACAACTAGTCTTGGCGATTGAATTATATTTGAAAAACCACTACAAAATGAGGTACTCTTACTTTCAATCATGATGATTTTCCTTCCTCATTAATTCATAATTGCCTTCTATACTTAAAAGCCCTCATCAACAAATTACGTGTTAATAGAGCCTTGGTAGATGGATGATCTTCTTTGAATATTATCTCTTTGATTACTCTACAAAGGGCTTGAGTTTATAAAAATAAGATTGTTCCCCAGTCTCTTAACGTAACTACTTGGGGATAGGAAAAATATAGCTTTGGGTTTTGAGGGTCTTTTTACAAGTTGGACCAAAAGTTGTTCTGTCTTATCATGTTCTACTAGGTCGCCTTAGATTCATATATTTAAGTTGTAAGAACCTAAATTTTTGAACAATTAATAAAATAAAAATATTTCTATTATAATCTGCGCCGTTACGTTTCGAGAAATAGAATAAAAATTGTAATTTAATGACTAGGGGCATTTTGGTCAGTTTGACATTTATTGCGCCCAATGGCGTTTTGGTCATTTTGAAAATTGTTATGTCAAAGGGCACTTTGGTCATTTGACAAGTGATATACTCGAGGACATTTTAGTTATTTTTGACAAAAGATGTGTCTAGGGGCATTTTGGTTATTTTTGATAAAAGTTGTGCCTGGGGGGCATTTTGGTCATTTTGACCCGGAAGTTATAAAGTGCTCAAAATCATAAACCGATAGAAGATCTGGGATCAGCGCGGAAAAACAGTGACCTGGGACGCCGTCGAATTTTGACTTGACCTACCCAGAGTTGACTTTTTGACCGGAGCATCGTATGAAAAAACGGACAGCGCCGTTGCGATCGCAGCGTGCCAAAACGTAAGAATAGAGTATAATATTGCATTTTTCGAATTTTGACTTT
>JAUMHB010058868.1:0-15025 GCA_032359685.1 Pittosporum tobira
CATAATCATTCAAGAATTCAACATGAGTAACAAATAATGTACAAGTAATTTAATTTGTACATTCATGGCAAATACGTGTACTAAAATTTAAATTATATGTATTAACAGCTGAAATAAATGGCATGCATAAATGAACAATAACTTATACATAGTTCAGGGAATAATAAACTTGCCTTAAATACGCTTCCTAGGTTTTCAAATTGACGCGTTTTGTGATTGTTGGCTTCCTGTCCTCACTCACGTACTATAATAATAACGACCTAACGTCAGTACCGTCGTTTTCAAAATATCTCGCTCACTCTAGAAATAAAATTAAGCATCTTGGGGTCCCTAATAAAAATCGACATGAACACACATAAAATTTCAAAGGGCAAAATTGTCATTATTTGACAATTTGTCGTTTGACTTATTCCATTCAAATTTATTTTTCGTATTTATCCCGAGGTACTCTCGACCATAAAATACTTCATTAGACCCTTGTTCGGATGAAAAGTGAAAATAATGTTTGTATATAAGATATACGATGTTGAGAAATAATAAATACGATGTATAGTCACATTGTAATGATACCCAAATTATAAAAGGAAATTAAGATAATATTTCTTAAATATTCTAATTCATTATCTAACTAAAAATAGAATTTAATTTAATATAATATTTTTTTAATTTTACGAAAATTAAATTCCCACTTAAAATGAATTTAACATGTTTTATATAATTTTTTTCCAACTCAGTGGTATTGTTGTAAATAAGACAAAGTGAAAATTTTGTAATTAGTACCACAATGGCATTTTTGTAAATAATGCTACAGGGGTATTTTTGTAAATAGTGCAGTGGGGTTATTTTTGTAATTAGTGCAACAGGGATATTTTTGTAATTAGTACAGCATGGGTATTTTTGTAAATATGCTACAGTGACATTTTGGTAATTAGTGCAGTGGCATTTTGGTAAATAGTGTAGTGACATTTTGGTAAATAGTGTAATGGCATTTTTGTAATTATGCCCTAAGGGTATTTTAGTAATTTAACCCTTCTATAATAATAATAATAATAATAGTAAAAAGATTTTTAAAAAGTACAGTTGACCAAGTCAAACGGGTAGCTGACCTGGTCAACTGCTCCTTCTTCCCCAGCATCTGCGGGTCGGCCAAGGGGCTAGGGCCATCCAGCAAGCACACACACACACACTGAAACAATGGGGAAAAGCTGGATTTGCTTGGATCAGATTGATGATACTTATCAATCTTACTGGCCTGACCCTTAAATCGGCCGGTTCACACCCCCCCGTGTCATCTTCCGGCCAAGCTCCGGCTAAGCTCGATATCACACTAAAAATCGTCCCAAAAATCACTTAAAAATCATAGAAAAATTCCTTGCAACAGTAAGAAATGATTCAAGCATCGATTCGACACAAAAAATCTGAATTCAAGGATAAAAATCCGTGCTTTGCCTCGACTCAAACCGGACTGAAAATGAATTCAAACGGGGTCAAATCTTGGCCAAAAATTATGTTTTAAAGGCCTAATACACTCTAAAGGACTCCAGGAAGCTTTTAAGATTGTTAATTAAATCAAAAAAATAACAATTTAAAGGATTCAAAATTCGTACCTAGAACACGAAAAAAAAAGTTTTGCAATTCGATGTTCGGCTGAAATATGACCTAAGGGTTCTATGGCTGGTGTTTTAAGGACGATTTGCAATGCTTAGTAGCTCGAATCGAAGCAAAAAAAAAGGATGTATGATCGATTTGGAAAAATGCAAAAGTTGCAGCAAACTTGGGGGAAAAAGGAAAAAGAGAGGAAAGGGAAAAGGGGAAAAGAAAAGAAAAGAAAAGAAAAGAAAAAGGGGGCAGGTGGGAAAAGACAAAAAGTCTAGAGACCTGTGCGTTAGTGGGCCCCAGCTGGTCAACTGAGCTGAAATTCAAAATTCAAATTGTTATTTTTGCCTCGATTCGCGAGCTAAATAATTTAATAATTAAATAATAATTTTAAAAGTTAAAATTTGAAAAATACAATATTATACTCTATTCCTACGTTTTGGCACGCTGCGATTCCAACGGCGCTGTCCATTTTTCCATACGACGCTCCAGTAAAAAATTCAACTTTGGACTAAGTCAAATCAAAAATTCGATGGCATTTTGAGTCATTATTTTTCCAAGCTGATTCCAGATCTTTGATCGGTTTATGATTTTGAACACTTTTTGACTTCTAGGTCAAAATAGCCAAAATACCCCTGGGAATGACTTTTACCAAAAATGACCAAAATAACCTCGGCTATATCTTTTGTCAAAATAACTAAAATACCCTAAAGCATAACACTTGTCAAAATGACCAAAATGCCCTTGGGCATAATAATTATCAAAATAAACAAAATGCCCTTGAGTATAAATTTTATCAAAACAACCAAAATGTCCCTGGTTATTATTTTATTATTTTAACTTAATTCTTGAAATGTAGTAACACAGAAAAATCTTACTGAACATCATAAGAGAAAATTTTTATTTTATTAACTATTCACAAAATTTTTGGGTTCTTCCATTCTCCCCCCTTACAAAAATTTTGTTCCCGAAATTTTACATATGAAATAATTGGGGATACTTCTCTATGTCGCTTACCAGCTCCCACGTTGCTTCCTCAATGTCATGGTTCCTCCATATCACTTTGACTAACGCGATTTCTTTGTTGCGCAGTTTCTTGACTCGGCAATCGACTATCGCCATAGGGACTTCGACGTAGGTCAAGTCTTGGTTTATCTCAATTGGTTGGTAGTCGATTGCTCTATTGAAGTCAGGTTTGTACGGGCGTAGTATTGCTATGTGGAACACATTGTGAATATGCCTCAATGCTGACGGTAGGGCTATTTTGTAGGGTACTGCTCCGACTCTCCTCAAGATTTGAAAGGGTCCCACAAATCTGGGGCTCAGTTTCCCTTTCTTACCAAATCTCATCATTCCCTTCCAGGGTGACACTTTCAGGAATGCTTACTCGCCCACCTCTAGGGTTCAATCTTTGCAGTAGTGATCCGCGTACTCTTTCTGTCGATCCTGAGCTGCTTTCATCCTTTTGGGAATGACCTTGATGGCATCTTCGACTTGTTGTACCAGTTTAGGTCCTTCCAATTTCCTCTCCCCAACTTCATTCCAGTATAGTGGGGTCCTACACTTCCTTCCGTATAATGCCTCAAAAGGTGGCATCCCTATACTCGCATGATAACTGTAGTTGTAGGCAAACTCGATCAGCGGTAAGTGTTTATCTCAACTTCCTTTGAAATCCAGGGTATAGGCTCTTAACATATCCTCCAATGTATATATCGTCCTTTCACTCTGTTCGTCCGTCTGGGGGTGGTATGCCGTACTCATATCAAGACGTGTCCCCAAATACTCCTGGAAACTGTTCCAAAATCGTGACGTAAACCTAGCGTCTCGATCGGACACGATCAAAATCGGCATGCCATGTCTACTCACTATCTCTTTCACATATAGCTTCACCAGTTGCTGTAATTTGTAAGTCTCCTTAATCGGCACGAAGTGCGATGACTTAGTCAATCGGTCCACAATGATCCAAATCGCATTCATACCTCTCAAGGTCGGGGGTAGTCCCGTGATGAAGTCCATACTGATGTTTTCCCACTTCCACTAGGGAATCTCCAGTGGTTGCAGCAATCCACTCGATTTCTGGTGCTCTGCTTTGACTCGCTAGCAAGTTAAGCAGTGGCTCACCCATTCTGCTATCTCCCTCTTCATGTTTAGCCACCAAAAGTCACTGCGGAGATCACCGTACATTTTGGTGCCTCTAGGGTGTACAAAAAATTTTGAGTTGTGCGCCTCATGCAAAATTTCCCTCTTCAACTTATCGTCTTGGGGAATCCATATCCAGTTTTCGAATTACAGTATTGTGTCTCCATCCCAGCGACATTTTTCTTTACTTTTTTCCACCAGTCTTTTACCTTCTTCTGCGTGCTTTTGTTGTACTTACTTAATTCGGTCGACAGCATTGGCTTTACACTGATTGTTCCTAGCATCTCTATCCCTTTTTTGGGAAGTATTACTTCGAGTTGCATACGTTCGAAGTAACTCCTTATTTCTTCTTGTACTAATAATGCATTCAACTTCTCTTGACGACTCAGCGCATCAGCTACCACATTGGCCTTGCCCGGGTGATAATTGATGGTGCAGTCGTAATCTTTAATCAGCTCCAGCCACCTTCTCTACATCATGTTCAGCACCTTCTGGGTGAATATGTACTTTAGGCTTTTGTGGTTCGTAAAGAGCTCGCACTTTTCACCATAGAGGTAGTGCCTCCAAATCTTCAAGGCAAAGACCACAACTGCCAGCTCTAGGTCGTGTGTAGGGTATCTCTTCTCAAAGTCTTTCAGCTGCTGAGATGCATATGCAATTACCTTCGCGTGTTGCATCAACACGCATCCCAAGCCTTTCAACGACGCATCGCTGTAAATTATAAACCCTTCAGTTTCATCAGGTAGTGACAAAATTGGGGCTGTAGTCAGCCTCTTCTTTAGCTCTTGGAAACTTTGCTCACACTACGGGGTCCATTCAAATTTTACAGTCTTTCGGGTAAGTTTTGCCAGCGGCATAGCTATCTTCGAGAAATCCTGGATGAATCTCCGATAGTAGCCAGTTAACCCTAAGAAGCTCCTGATTTATGTCAGTGTCTTTGGTTGGACCCAATTGGCCACTGCTTCCACCTTAGCTAGGTTTATGGTGATTCCGTCTTTGTCCACCACGTGTCCAAGAAATTACACCTTATGTAGCCAAAATTCACACTTCAATAACTTGGTGTACAACTTCTCTTTTCTCAGCACCTCCAGTGTTATCCTGAGTTGTTCCATGTGTTCCTCCTTTGTCTTAGAGTAAATCAGGATGTCATATATGAACACTATCACGAATTTATCCAAGTACGGCTTGAATGCCCGTTTCATTAGGTCCATGAAGATAGCCGACACATTTTTCAAACCAAATAGCATTACTAGAAATTTGTGATGTCCATAGCGTGTCCTAAACGCGGTTTTCTGTATATCTTCTCCGCGAATTTTCAATTGGTGGTATCTGAATCTCAAGTCAATCTTCGAAAGTACGTCGTACCTCTTAGGTAGTCGAACAAATCGTTGATCCTAGGCAGGGGATACCTATTATTTATCGTGATTTTTTTTAACTCCCTATAATTGATGCATAGTCTCATCGATCCATCTTTCTTTTATACGAATATTATCGGCGCTCCCTACGGTGAAACGCTTGTTTGTATGAATCCCTTAACTAGTAGCTCTTGTATTTGTTCCATCAGCTCTTTCATTTCTACTGGTGCCATGCGGTATAGTGCCTTTGAAATTGGTGCGGCTCCGGGGACTAAGTCGATAGGAACCTCGATTTCTTAATCTGGCAATAATCCAGGTAGTTCTTTTGGGAATAAATCCTTGAATTCACTAACTATTAAGATGTCCTTGATGTTGACTTCGTCGGGTCGAGTATCTCGTACGTGGGCCAAGTAGGCCGAGCATCCCTTCTTTATCATTCTCTTCGCCTTGGCCATCGTCAGGCCGTACACTGGTCTAGGGTTTTTGCTACTGAAGAATGCAATTCAGTCGTTCGTTATCGTTCTGAGGATGATTTTCTTCTTCCGGTAATCTATCGTTGTTCTATACGCATTCAGCCAATCCATTCCAGGATGACGTCGAATTCTCCCAAAGGGAACAGTATTAAGTTAGCCGGGAGTCTATGGCCATCAATTTTTACTATGCAATCTCTATATACATCATACATAGGGAATACTTCCTGACTGGCTACCTCTACATCCAATGGGGTTTCCAATTTATCACTTTTTACTTTGAATTTATTTGCAAATTGAGCAGACACAAAGGAACGGGTAGCTCCCGAATCAAACAATATGCAGGCAGGTATGGAGTTGACAAGTAGTGTACCTGTCACCACGTCAGCTGACTCGGTGGAGTCCTTGACGGTCATGTTTTAAGTTATGGCAGTAGGGCGAAGTGGCTGTGCATTTCCTCTCGTCAGCAGTGGTCTCGGTCCCTTTCCACTTACTGCAGAGTTAGCCAACTTATTGGGGCAGTTGGGGGATATGTGCCCTTTCTCTCTACATGTATAGCACACGTGGGTGCTCGGGTTTTGGCAATTGTTTGCCATATGCCCTGGTTGGTTGCAGCGATAGCAAATGTTCTTCTCATCGCTCTTGCCATCTTCACCTTTCTTTCTTTGGGCTGACTCACCCCCACTGTTTTCTTTATGGGGCCTCTTCCGATTGTTACTTTCCTGGCCCTTGGTTTGCTAGCTTTGACTCCCCTCGATGGATCTCCCTCCATCCCATTTTCCCTTTTTCATTTCATTCTTTTTATTGCCCTTGTTGAATTTTGATAGGGTGTCTCCACTCCCTTCAGTAATGTTCGCATTCTCTACGAGTCTCAAGTAGTTGTTGATTTCTAAGACAGCTAATAGGTTATTGAGCTAGGGCTTTAGTCTTTGTTCAAATCTCTTCGCCTTCCTCCTCTCTGTGCTGACCTGATGCGGCGTGAAACGAGCCAGCTCATTGAACTTTGCATCGTATTCTGCTACTGTCATGTCCCCCTGTTTGACCTCCAGGAATTTGGCCTCCATCTTGTCCTTCATGTTTGTGGGAAAATACTTCTCAAAGAATAGTTCCTTGAAACGCCCCAACGTAATAGTCCCTTCTTCTATGACCTTTTCGACCATCTCATTCTCTCCTACCTCCTCATTCCTCGGTTCCCTCTGCTCGGTGGCTTCCCACCAGAAATTTGCCTCTCCGTTTAGTAGGTACGAGGTGAACAGTTTCTTCTAGTCATCTGCTACCTGGCAGATTTTAAAGGTCTTTTCCACTTCCTTGATCCAGGATTGAGCCTCTGTCAGCTCGCTGTAGCCCTGGAACGTGGGCGGCTGTACGCTTTAGAATTCCTTGTATGTGACGGCAGGTGACGGCCTGCAGTCTTGATGCTGGTTGTGGTGGTTGTTATTAGGAGGGGGTGGTGCATTTTGGAAAACGTCCCGCAATAGATTCACAAACTATTGCATTGGGTTCTGCACCGGGTTCTCAGGCTGAGCCTGATGGTTTAGTGGTGGTCGTCCTCTCTTTGCCGACATGTTTCTGACACAAGATAATATGTTTGCATATTTAGATGCGTATACGTAAATGCATAATTACTCATAAGATGGCACAAAATAAGGATTTCATTGATTCAAGAAAGGTTACATAAATTTGAAATGGCAGTTCTAGGTTACAATACATTGTGGATTCATCGATCCGATAAAATTTGTATCTTAACCAAACTACCTAATACTACAGGTTTATTTCCTAGGTCAGTGGTCTCTAACCCATTGATATATCTTCTCTTTGTTTGCCAGGGCTGAGTCGAACTGCTTCTCGAGATGACTGGCTACATGCTCGATGAAGGCGAGGGTTTGTTCCTGCCTCTCAGCAATCTGGAGTCGATTAATACTCCTCCACGATATATCAAAAGACTGTCAGTATCCTGCAGTAATCCTTTTCATAGCATGCTCCCAATGATGCGCCCTACGCTTTGCGTACTCATTCTTTGATTGCAAGTGCAAGATTTGCTCGTCTTTCTTCTGGAGTAGTGTTTCAGTCTCTTAAAGTCTCTCCCATAGGCGGTCTTCAGCCGTCATATCTGAGCGGGGCCTCGGGAATGGGGACAACTGGGTAGGCGGTGATATCGGGGTGGTCAACTCTCTCCCAGCCTGGTTAGTCGTATCTTCGACCATCCACTCCTTCTCCTCGCTCTCCTACCCCCCGTGATTTGACATCTACAAGAATTTTAAAAGAGGGATAAGTTAGGATTTTTAGTAAAAAAGAAATATTTTTAATTCTAAGTGTGTATAGTTTAACCTGCTCGTCTTCCTCATCGTCATCGTCATTGTTCACGTAGAACCTCATATCTTCTGGTACTACGTCACTGTCAACGTATTGGGGGTGAGCCCAATACCGTCGCGTGTCTTCGGTGGTTCTCAAAAGGTTTCTCATTACAGGCCCTTCATCCTCTGACTCAGTTTTCAAGTCGATTCCCTCCTCGTGCTGGTTGTAATCACCTAGGAAGGATCTCATGTCCTCATCCTCCTCATTATCACTGTTCAGGTAAAACCTCATATCCTCAGGTATATCATCATCATTAGCATATTAAGGGTGTACCCAATATCTCCGTCTGTCCTCGGAGAATCTAATGGGGTCGTACCCTTTGGGTAGTTCCTCATCCGGCTTGGACTCTAGGACTGGTTCATTGTCGTCGGGAATCTCAATGGCGGGAAGTGGGCTGAGAGCGGGGATCTCAATGCTGTAGCACATCTACAAGTTTTATCATAAGTGTTAGTTCATTCGTATAGTCTCTAAGCGTATAGTATGTTTATAAGGTTTTTATGATTCATATGTTAGAATCATAGACGCAATTAAGCTCTCAAGTCGATTAAGGTTTCTTTCTTAACGCTTAGATCTAAGGCTTTGTTCTAACTTATAGCTCTGATACCAATTGTGACGCCCCCAAATTTCCACCTCTGAATCCTCCTGGAAATCTGGTCGTCAGATATCATCTCAGCATATTGAATTGCCAATATTCGGCAAACTCACCCTGTTATATCTTACAATGATCGCTTATACGAATAAATTTACACAGCGGAAACGTAAACTTAATTTAAGGTTAAAGTCTTACAATAACATGGTTAACAAGTACGAGCAGAAGTCGTACATTGTTTAAACACAACAATCAAGCTAGAACAAATCCGAGAACATCTAATATTCTACTTTGCCCTTGCCCTTCGAAGATTCGCCTCGCTCGACCAGTTCTAGAAGGTTTATAAAACATAGCAAGAATGAGTGAAAGATACTCAACAAGAAATTATTCTATTTTGAATAAAATGATCCTTCTAGTCAAATAGATAAAAATGGTATGGTTTTGAATCATTAGAAACAGTAGTCTTTGGATTCACGAATTAATATGGATCCTATCAAAGCATGCATGATATACGAGTAGATGTCCTATCATGCCATTCAACATGCAATATTTAAATACTTGAACATTAGTTGACATTTCTGCCCAACACTAAGTCATTTCAACACAAAATCATTTCGTCATCCTCGACACATAGTCAAGTTTAACGATTTATGTCGTATACGTCACAGCTACATAAATTAACCATGTAGGGTCCCGATACACCGGTCTTTAAATTTATGTTCAATATTCGAATTCCAATAATCATGAGTCATGAGAAAATAGCAAACGTTTTAATAATAGGACATGCTTATACATGGTAGATATGCATAATCATTCAAGAATTCAACATGAGTAACAAATAATGTACAAGTAATTTAATTTTTACATTCATGACAAATACGTGTATTGAAATTTAAATTATACGTATTAACAGTTGAAATAAATGACATGCATAAGTGAACAATAACTTATATATAGTTCAGGGAATAATAAACTTGCCTTAAATACGCTTCCTAGGTTTTCCAATTGATGCATTTTGTGATCGTCGGCTTTCTATCATCACTCATGTACGTTCCTATAATAATAACGACCTAACGTCAGTACCATCGTTTTCAAAATATCTCACTAACTCTCGAAATAAAATTAATCATCTTGGGGTCCCTAATAAAAGTCAACATAAACGCACACAAAATTTCAAAGGACAAAATTGCCATTATTTGACAATTTGTCTTTTGACTTATTCCGTCCAATTTTTTTTCTCGTATTTATCCAGGGGTACGCTCAACCCTAAAATATTTCATTAGACCCTTGTTCAGATGAAAAGTGAAAATAACGTTTGTATATAAGATATACGATGTTGAGAAATAATAAATACGATGTGTAGTCACATCGTAATGATACCTAAATCATAAAATAAATTTAAGATAATATTCCTTAAATATTATAATTCATTATCTAAATAAAAATAGAATTTAATTTAATATAATATTTTGCTAATTTTAAGAAAATTAAATTCCACTTAAAATGAATTAAAATGTTTTATACAATTTTTTTCTAACTTAGTGGCATTGTTGTAAATAAGGTTAAGTGGAAACTTTGTAATTAGTACCACAATGGTATTTTTGTAAATAATGTTGTAGGGGTACTTTTGTAAATAGTGTAGTGGGGGTATTTTTATAATTAGTGCAGCAGGGGTATTTTTGTAAATATGCTGCAGTGACATTTTGGTAAATAGTGTAATGACATTTTGGTAAATAGTGCAGTGTCATTTTGGTAATTATGCCCTAAGGGTATTTTAGTAATTTACTGCAGAAGGGTATTTTGGTAAAATGTGCATAAGGGTATTTTGGTAAAATACACAAAATGGTATTTTGGTAATTTAACCCTTATGGAATAATAATAATAATAATAATAATAATAATAATAATATTGACTTGGTCAACTGCTCCTTTTTCCCCAGCATCTGTGGGTCGGCCAAGGGGCTGCCGACTGGCCCTGGTAGCCGGCAAAAGCGCGCGCACACACACACACACACACACACACACAAACGACAGGAAAAGGCTGGATTTGCTTGGCTTGGATTGATGATACTTATCAATCTTACTGCCCCGACCCTTACATCGGCCGGTTCACACCCCCCCCCCCTGTGTCATCTTCCCCGACCACAGCAAGGCTGCCGTGGCTGGCAACCTTGTTCTCTGGCCAAGCTCGATATCACACTAAAACTCATCTCAACAATTACTTTAAAATCACAGAAAAATTCCTTGCAATAGTAAGAAATGATTCAAGCATCGATTCGACACAAAAACATCCGAATTCATGGATAAAGATTTGTGCTTTGCCTCGGCTCAAACTAGACTGAAAATGAATTTGGACGGGGTCAAATCTTGGCCAAATATCGTGTTTTAAAGGCTTAATAAACTCTAAAGGACTCCAGGAAGCTTTTAAGATTATCAATTAAATCAAAACAATAACAATTTAAATGATTCAAAATTCGTACCAAACACGAAAAAAAAAGTTTTGCAATTCGATGCTCAGCTGAAATATAACCTAAGGGTTCGATGGCTTGGTGTTTTAAAGAAGATTTGCAACGTCTAGTAGCTCGAATCAAAGCAAGAAAATGATGTATGATCGATTTGGCAAAATGCAGAAGTTGCAGCAAACTTGGGGAAAAAAGGAAAAAGAGAGAAAAGGGAAAGGGGAAAAAGAAAAAAATTGAAACAGAAAAGGGGGCAGGTGGAAAAGACAAAAAGTTTGGGGACCTGTGCGTCAGTGGTCCCCAGCTGGTCAACTGAGTTGAAATTCAAAATTTAAACTGTTATTTTTGCCTAGATTGGCGAGCTGAATAATTTAATAATTAAATAATAATTTCAAAAGTTAAAATTTGAAAAATATAATATTATACTCTATTCCTACGTTTTGGAACGCTGCGATTCCAACGACACTGTCCGTTTTTCTATGCGACGCTTCGATCAAAAAGTCAACTTTGGACTATGTTAAATCAAAAATTCGACGGTGTTTCGAGTCACTATTTTTTCGCGTTAATTCCAGATCTTTGATCAGTTTATGATTTTGAACACTTGTTGACTTCTGGGTCAAAATAACCAAAATGCCCCTAGGAATGACTTTTACCAAAAATGACCAAAATGCCCTCGACCATATCTTTTGTCAAAATGACTAAAATGCCTTCAGGCATAACACTTGTCAAAATGACCAAAATGCCCTTGGGCATAATAATTGTCAAAATGACCAAAATGCCATTGAGTATAAATTTTATCAAAATGACCGAAATGTCCCTGGTCATTATTTAATTATTTCAACTCAATTCTTGAAATTTAGCGCCGCAAAAAAATCATACTAGACATCATAAGAGAAATTTTTTATTTTATTAATTGTTCACAGAATTTTTGAGTTCTTACACATCGCCTAAGGGATCTCATATGTTGAAAGATCTCTTTCATTCTATTTTAATTAGGAGAGTTGTTAGTTTCATATATTGTATTTTCTTATAAAAATAATTTTAGGTATTTCAAATACAAAATATAAAATATGAAAGGTAATAATCTAATTACTATTATTATTTATTTCTTATTCTTTCTTAAAATTTTATTGGGTTCAATTGAAAAGTCACATCCTTTTCATTTCGATGTGTCCCTTTGAAATATCACCTCAAGTGTATATAACTATAACTATAACTATATATATATATATATATATATAGTCCTCCCTTAACACAAACGCGATTATGATAAATCAATTTCCAAAAACATATCCATGTTACTTTCATTCTATTATCGAGCAAGGATAATTTGAGGTTGTTTGTGAGTCTTTCACTATTTTCAGTGTTGATTAGTCAGAAGAAAATAGTTGTTGAATCTTAGAGGGGAGTTCCATCTTAAGTACCAAGATATTATATCCTAGTGTTTTATATTATGTTTTTTCAATTCATTCTCCCATTACTCCATATGGATTACTCCCTCATGAACCCAAATAGAAGTCCTGAGTCCAAGAGAAATTTTTGAAACAAAAGATATGTCTCAAGTACACATCTTGATGTCAAATGTTATCAGGTGGCTGACTCTTTGTCCAAACATGGGCATCATATCAATGGTATGGTTACATACATACAATTAGATAGCAAGCATGACCCTCAGACAATTGTCTGTCATCTGAACCTGAACCGCAGAGCATCTCCCATGCCAAACCTATGTTTCATTCAGGATATTTAAACTTTCTAGGAAACATTGAAACTTTTTGGATATGTTTATAATAGCATTGAAACTTTTTGGATAGGTTTGTAATAGTGTTTACGTACAATAATTAAAATATTCAATTTCCCAAAACAAAAACCGTCAAAGGCATGAGCATACCATTCTATGCTTACACAATAATTTCTAAGAGGCATTCCAAAATGGTAAATCGAGCAGTAGTAATCCTCACAATACATGAAATCCAGCAAAGTGATTTTTGTATAAACATGTAATACACCATATATGAAGTCAGATTACAGAATATACCATTTGCCAATTGAAGACAACAAAATTTGAAAAATAGACCCTGATGATCACTTTCCATTCAATATATTGACTAAAAACGAGTACCTTCTCATCGCATGCCACACTCAAGCTATCGAGCTCCACCACAAACTTGGTCTTCACTCAAGCATGAGGATCCATTTCATGTTTCTTAATGTTTCTGTTCGAGTTTTCCATCCATATTTAGCACCTATCTTCCTTCAACCCATTTAAAAGTTTTCTCAAGCTGTTTCATAATCATGGTCACACAGTCAACAAATTGACTAAAAACGAGTACCTTCACATTGCATGCCACACTCAACCTAATGAGCTTCACCACAAACTTGGCCTTCACTCCAGCATGAGAATCCATTTCATGCTTCTTAACGTTAGCCCTATGAGTTAAAAACTAGTCTTATTCGACCAAACGACCCGAGAAGAGTGGACTGATACCAAGGAAACCAAGTGAGAAAATTCGAGGTAACTCCATGTGTCTTCCTTGGTTTTTAACAGGATGAGTAGGCTTTTCTGCAAATTAGTTGGCCATCAAACAATAAGGGCATCCATCAAACCAGGAAGCTTTTCTTGAAGTATGCCTCCTTTATGGCGGTAAAATAATAAGGGTATACAAGTTGTGGAACCTGAGCCCTGTTGTCATAAGATTGGAGAGAACTAACGCAGACGCATAGGCAGTGGCTCACTCAACTTACAAAATAGTGTTTATACTAGTCTACACACTATTATGCTGCACAGATTGTACCAAGTTTAGAACTTGGTCTTATACAGAAACATTTTGTAAAAATAAAGCCGCTTTATTGTCAAGGAAAAAAATAAAAATAAATAATAATAATAATAAATTTTCCTAATATTACACTTAGCTAGGGTTCGCTACTTTTAAAAAGAAAAAAAAGAGTATATTTATGTGGGTCCATTTTGGATAAATTTAAAATTCTTCTTATACTCGCTCATCTACCTAACGTTTCTTATTTTATGTTAAATATGTACTGTAGATATATTTCTTTCAGAGGTGGAAGGGGCACCACAAAAAGAAATTAAGGATAGAGTTTAATATTCATTATTAAAAACTCTAGCAGCAAAGTTTCACCTGTGCTATTAATGTGTTTTTTCCTTCAAAATTTATAAGGCTAAAAAGCATATATGTGAAACCCCAGAAATTTATAATATACATTAATTAGATGAGAAATTATGAATAGTATTTTGTAATTGATAATATTGAAATTCGTCGCGTAAAAATCGCATAATCGAAAATCGCAGTTATTCAATTTTGCGAATTTTCTGTAACTGTAAATTTTCAATACAGAAGGATACGAGTAGAATGCAATTAGAACCCTTATACAAGGGATTAGATTTTCGTCCATGATAAGGGGGAATATCCCTAGTCAAAATTTTTGTAAGAAAAAGAAAAGAAAATGCGAAATGAGACGAAAATGATGATATAAGCGAGATGATGTCACCCATGTGACATCACCATGATGATGTCATCAAGATGATGTCACCTATCCATGTGTCAAGCTCTTGGATTTGCAACATACCTAATTTTGGACCAAAATTTCTACCAACTTAACCAAACTTTGGACCACAACGTTTAACTACCAAACTTATGGACCACAAAAGAGGCCTTGTTGGCCAGATTTTCAGCACTCCCCAAGCCCTAGTGGACGTCCAAGCCAAGAAAAAGAAGAGACAAAGCCACTTTTGCAAACACTTAGTCATTTTCTTGTCCATTCCAAGAAAAAAAAAACATAAGCTCTCTCTCTTTCTCTCTCTATATTTTCAGACCAGCCCCTAAGCAAGATCAAATTTAATCTTTCTTGTCCTAAGAAAAGAGAATGAAGATCCTATAATACTTTAGCAAGCTTGGAATCCAAGGAAATTAAAGCAAAGCTACTTGCAAGGCTTCAAAATCTAAGTGCAAAGCAAGGTAATCTCTTAATCTAAAGTTGATTTTGAGCTTGTTTAGAGGAGGATGGTAACCATGCTAGCATGGTTAATGGTGTTTGTGGCTTG
>JAUMHB010058879.1:2629-15024 GCA_032359685.1 Pittosporum tobira
AATTTAAAAATATATGAATAAGATAATTTTGGCGAAATTATTGATGAAGGGGTATACACTATTAATTTTTAGATAAAAGATTTCCGCAAAAAATAATTATGAACGAGTAATTTTTTTTTTAAAACATTTATATATCTCTTCAACCATTATTTTAAACGAAAAATTATTAAGATAAAAATAAATAATATTAGTTCAAAACCGTTAGATCATTTTCATAGTGTCTAAAATTGGGTTTGGAGAGCTAAAATTGATAATTCCAGTGTACCCCTTAAAGCAGCGCTTTATTAATCTTATACGACAAACCAAAATTTCAGTTGGTTCGCCGGAAAATGAAGTATAGACCAAACAACCTCCTAGTCCCTCTTACTTTGTCTCCCTAATCCAATCTACTACGTATATAATCTCGTCGCCTCCTCCCCCACCCGATTTCTTTCTCTCTCTAGATCATCCATGTCTCTGTCTCTCTCTCTCTCACACAATACGGGACCCACTGAAAAAGGTGCCACATCCATGGCGTCTTCTGAAAATCAGACTGCTGAACCACCGAAAGAATTGGCTCACAAGACCAAACTCATACAATTCTTAGGGCGAACCACTCCCATCATTCTTCAGAACGATAATGGCCCTTGCCCTCTCCTCGCCATTTGTAAGCACTCTTCTCGTTTCTAGGGTTTCAAATTTTATATCTTTATCGATCATCTCTATTGCTTGATTGTATAATCAAGCAATAAACGATTAATTGAATTGAATTATAGTGATTTGTTTTGTGTTTTAAATGTTTATAGAACTGTCTTTGATGATTAATTCTCAGTTTTTATTAGTTTATTAACAAAGTGATCACTTCGAATATGTTGTTGGGTTATCTGTTTAATCTACATTGAAATAATTTGATCGTCACTGAGACAGATGATCAATTGAAGTCACAGGGAATTGTTTTGATCAATTGAAGTAGTAGGGAATTGTTTTGTGTGAAACATTTTAAGTTTATAGAACTTTATAGGGCAAATTAGAAAATGCATTATCGTTGTTAAGTGAAGCAATGAAGCTGTCAATTGACTACTATAATGCATTTTTCTCTTGATAGAAAATGAAAACTGATTTTTAAATGAGAGATTATGAAAATTTAATCAAAATGACACCTATTTTGCTTCTGATGTGGTCAATTTGAAAAAATCAAGAGTTAGATCACCTAATCGAAACAACTGAAAGGTCTATCAGTGGAATAAGGTGAAGAATTCAGGGTAGTAATATTTAACTAGCCCAACTTTAGATGCTGATTATTTTTCAATTTTTATTAGTTTATTAACAAAGTGAGTGCTTAATGTAGTAATATTTAACTTAGAATATGTTGATGTTTTAGATTACCTTCATGTAAAATGTTGACTACTACATTTCTAGTTAACGTTGGAATATGTTTGGAAAAATAAAGTTTTTATTAAAAGTCGTCATTCTAGAAATCTATCTCTAATTCGGGAAAAGATGGAGTATCTAACTTCATGTGAGATGAATCTTTGATACTATTAGAAATTGTTGTGATTTTTCTATGGGGTATTACACATAAATTGCGTTTTAATCATCTGATTGTGCTTACTTTTTGTGTTAGGTAATGTTCTTTTGTTGAAGAACAATTTGAATTTGAGTCCAGATGCTGATGAAGTGTCTCAGGAGAAATTGCTTTCTCTTGTTGCAGAGCGGTTGATCGATTCTAACAGTAATGTGGATGTAAGTGATTACTTGTTTCATTGTTTATTCCGTTGCACAATGAATGAGACGTTGAAAAGGAAAGTGGAAAAGTTACTTGTTTTATTGTCTCTTGTTGCTATCTATATTCTCCATCATGTATTTAGCAAGTATTGAAAGAAGAGAATGTTCATGTTGTATGTCCGTTTGTATTATTGTTTTGATTCTTTTATAATTGGGCTACAGAACAAAGATGCAGGGTATGTTGAAAACCAGCAACAGAACATCGCCGATGCAATTGATCTGCTCCCTCGACTTACAACTGGGATTGATGTAAATATAAAATTTAGGAGGTATAGTTTCTTTAATATAAAATTTAGGAGGTATAGTTTCTTTCTTTTTGTTGTTTGTTCTCCTTTAAAACAGTAGTGGCCGTTTAGTATAATCTAAGCTATGGTGTTCTAAAGTCAAATTATATATGATGGTGTGGAACTGTGGATCACGTCTTTTTATCGGTTTTTAATATTTCTACTGACAATATGAGACATGTTAATTCTTGCAGAATTGATGATTTTGAATTTACAAGAGAGTGTGCCATATTTGATTTGTTGGATATACCACTTTATCATGGATGGATAGTTGATCCTCAGGTATGAATTGTTTGACCTTTTTTCATTGAACTTTTTTACAGCAGTTGTCCATAAGTTATTTTGTGGATATCAGATAATCGATCGTTATTTCATATGAGAATACGCCAGAATAGCAAGGGAATAGCTTAACTGTTAAGATGTGTAAGCCCATAGATGGACTGGGAAACATATTTAGCGTCTACTCTAGTAGATGTGTTATGTCATATTTCTTTTGAGAAGTAAAATGAAAATGAATATGGCATTGTTTTGTTGGATTAATAACTTGATATGCAATTAATGCATGCTTCGAACGTAAATGGATAATTTTGATAACAATGCGTGTTGCCACTTACTCCCAACTGTCCCAACAATGTCAATGCCATTACTGTGATTCTATCAAAGCACGAAATCTCATTTGTCAATAACGTAGTAACACACATGTAACTATATTATAAAGGTTGTTGGTATTGATGAGAAGGTTTTTGTGGATTCTTGTGGTTCCTCTCATTCCAAAATCCAAAGATAAAATGTCGTTTGTTTGATTTAGTATGGGCTTCTGCTCACTCCTAAGCCAGTTATGCATATTAAATTATTTGGGGTTTGAAAGGATGACCGGATTCTCAAGATCTATTTGTTGCGTTGGGCTTGATACTGGTACTCCTTGGGGAGAGGAGGGTTGAAATCTCCATGGCGCTCAAAGTGAGGAAAAAGACTAGGATTGAGAGAAAGCTTTAGAGACTGGCTTCATCTGTTAATTATTATCAAGTGTAGTGGCACGGGCTGGAAGAGCATAAAAAAGACTTAGAGGGAAATTTGAGCAAAATTTGTTTGCTTCTTTCACTTATTCTCTTCTATCGTATCTTTAAAATTTGTCCTTTATCTTGAAGAAATTCCAATATTTATATTTCTATGGCATACATGTATTGTCTAACCTTTTGCTGAAATTAATGGTCATGGCATTATTACTGCCTTCTACTGGGATTTTGCTGAAGCACGAAACTGCAATCAACATTCTGAAACATAGAAAAGGACCTTTGATGGTCTTTTTTTTCAAATTAAGCACCACGTTAGATAGTTGTTTACTTGACCATTCTATGCATGTATTATTCCCATGCAGGAAATTTTTTTGATTATTAGAAGAATTAGTTACTAATTCTGATTTAAGAAAAATTGGAATATAGAAAGAGGAGTGGGATATGGAAATTGGAAAAGGTGAATCTTGTTGAACTGCATAAACTTACCAAGTATGGAGAAAAGAACAAGCAATACTATATCTTTTCTTTTTGTGGATATAAAGTTCAATTTTATCCATTGCCATGTAAATCTAAACCAATTGAGGGTAATGCTAAAGTAATTGTATAAGACAAACCTGTTGAGAAATCCTTTTACCCTAAAAATAGAACAATGAATGTAGAGAAATTATGCATTCACAATGCCAATTTCTTTATTGAGGTGAACTATAGTTATTACCCTCACGCTTGATGAGTAAATTTTATAGTTGAGGTATTGCCAATGACTGGCAATAGGTGGTGGGTCACTTGGAGAGAGTTGTGGCATGGTTTCTAATAGATGGTGGGTCTTTCAGAGAGAGTGAACATTTCCATGCCTCAATATCAATGGAATTCTATTGACACTTAATTTTCAAATATATGAGTTAACCAGAGTTTTCGATTACATGGTAGAAATTGTGTTTTCGGCAATAACCAATGGTTTAAGGGAGAGCCCAGCACCTAGGGGGATTAATCGGGGCCTAGGCATTTTACTAGGCGGTATTTATTTTTATATTTATATATATAGTAATATAAAAAATATATCGAGTATAAGAATTCCTAGGAGTATAAGATTATTTGTTAGAAGTTTTCATAAAATACTCTACATATTAAGATTTGTTAGCATGTTTTGTGAAGTCCAACTAAGGAAGAGCCCAAAATCTTCATATTCAAAATGATGGGTTCAAAAGACTTAGAGTGAAAGGAGGTCCAGTTGGTCAAACACGAGGGTAGCAACTAGCAAGCCCAAATTAAGTCCAACATAAAAGAATGAATAGAAAAAAGGTCAGTCAACTAATCAAATAGAAAACCCTATTAGCAAATGGAGACTGCCGCTGATATGGAAAAGGGAGAGAAGAAGATGTTGAATTGCAGAACATCACATCTCGATCCACGCAGAAAAACAATGCCACATCTCGATCCACGCAATAGAATCAAGACTAGATATAGGAGATGGCGAACGAAGATGATAGTGAATGCTGATTGATCATTATTTCTCCATCTCCTTTCTTCTTTTTCTCCTTTGGAATGCATAATCCGCCTGTTCCGATTAGGCTTACCAGTCTGAATAGGCAGCCATCTAATCGGAGTAATTGTTCAAATAGATTTTAGCACCGATTATGCACTAGTCAAGGCATTTGGCCTCCTCCTAGGCGCCCGTCCAGGCGGTCGCCCAGTCTGATTTTTACAACACTGACAGTGACATTAAAGCTTGTGGTTTCAGTTCCACAACACTACAGCTATTAATCCAAAATAAAAAGTTCCTATTCCTTTGGTTGTAAACATTATATATTAAAATGTATAGTTGACAAATGACAATTAATAAATATCTAATAAAGTAAAGCTTTTGAAATGAGAAATAGAAGACACTGTAGATCGAGGAAGGGCCCTTAGCATACATTAATCTGTTAAATAATACTCGATACTCTTATTCTACAATTTTAGGTGCTAGTTTATCATTCAAGAAACTAGAAGAAGTGAAAGAAGTTGTCCATTATTTTTCAACTGCGTCCCTCCTGAAAGAGGACAAGAATGAGGTTTTCGAAGACTTGAATGAAATTTAATGATGTTGTCAATAAGAAGCTGCCATTAGCATACCATAATTCAGTTACCTATTGTGTACTGTGTATGCATATCCGTTTCCGTTCCGCATATAAAGTAACACACTTGTGTATGTTTAGTGTTTGAAGGTGTTAAGGCCTCAACATCATAAATTGCATCTGTGTGGTTTATCATTCTTTTGGTTCTTTGGAGTATTTTTTAAAGCATTGTAGTGCATATCACTCCGTGTTGAATCACCAGACGGCATGCCTAACATATATACATATACATACATACATACATACATGTGTATATACATGTATGTTTGTATGTTAAATTTGGCGCGATTTGATTCTGCTTCTAAGAGACAGTAATGCCTCTTTTCTCCTGAACTTTTATGGAATGTGGCTAAGTTACATTTGTTGTTATCTTTTCAAGTATTCACCACATAAACTGGATGGCTTGGTGCTTGTGACGCAGGATTATGATACTGTCCACGCAATTGGCTTAAAATCTTACAATACTCTAATGGGGGATCTTGTTGGCCTAGAAACACAAAATGCGGGAAGCGAATGCAAGAAAAATTCTGAAGAAGATTGTGTCGATTTTGTTGCTGCAACAACTGCAGCTTTAGGAGTGCCTTCTCCTTGCCTTCCAAGAGGCTTATCTTTTGATGAGGCTCCTGGTTCTGTCTCTGAATACCATGAAGCTAGAAAAGGTGACCTTGAAGAAGAGGCAGAGTTGTTGAAAGCCTTAAAACTCTCAGAGGCTAACTTTCCAACTTCATCTGAAAAGGTACTCGCAGGCAGTAATCATGGGCATAATATGTTCACCCATACAAATGAGAGTGCATATCTCGAAAAGTCTGAACCTGTGGTTCCAATAGAGGTATCAGAAGGGAATACTGGTGTTGGAAGTCAGAAGTCTTGTCAGCAGGAACCATCCATATCTAATAATAGCAATGACACGGCCAATTACAATAATGATTTAATAACTTTTGAAACAGTCTCAACGAAAGATGTTTGTTTATCCTCAAAGATAGATCAGGAGAACTCCATTTGTCAATCAAACTGTGAAGTAGCTGGAGAATCTGATGTATATAATCATGTAGTTGGGAAAACTAGTATTGATGCATCGGCTTTGCAAGAAGCTACAATATCTGATACTTGTGGACCCGCTCCTCTATCCACATCTGCAAGTACTTGTAACTCTGAAGGAGCTGAACAAGTCAAGGAGCAACCAATGGTAACCTCTGGCATACATGAAGGAGAAGATAACCATAGTACTCCTGAAAAATTAGATATTGCATGTCCAAGTGCAGCAGATACGAAGTTAAATTTACGTGATGGCAGCAGACAAAACACAGATGGACATGAAAGTTTTACTTCTAGTGCTGATGATAGTGAACCCATTTATGAAGGAGAGGAACACATATTGGAGTCAGGAACTACAGCTTACGAAGATCGAGAGCCTATGTACGAAGGTGAGGTAGTTCTTGCAGAACAAGTGGACGGAAACAGTAGAAATGCCTGTGATATGGGTTCTATGAATGAACTCACTCCTGAACAAGGTAAGCAATGTGTAGTCTGTAACGTTAAAATAGGAATGTTTATATGTAACGTTAAAATAGGAATGTTTATATGTGCTCTCTTTTGTTATTTTTGTCATTTCTGTGTTTGTAAGTTTGTCTTGGAACTCTAAGTTAATCCTCATCTCAATTCTCTTTAGGTCAACTTATCAAGAATTTCCTGATGAGCAGTGCTAGTCAATTAACCGTATATGGGTATCCGGGCTTCTTGTTTGCTTTAAGCTTTAAATCTTTTAATAAATATCTCTAATTGGCTAGGTCAGCTGAAATTATATATATTGTTGACATTTGAATTTCCTGCAGCCTGTTCAGTTTGCAAGATGGTCTTAAAGAACGTGAGCTTTGCGTATTTTTTCGTAATAATCACTTCAACACCATGTTTAAGGTAAGTTTCATGAGCTTTATAGTTTGCAACTCACCTTGAAATGATTTTATTGGATATCAACCTAATGCAAAGCTTACTTGCAGTTTAATGGTGAGCTGTACATTTTGGCAACAGACCAAGGTTACATTAATCAGCCTGATTTGGTATGGGAGAAACTGAATGAGGTAAGAGTCCACCAATAATTTCCTTCGTCAATGATTGCTGATGATTAGTGTCTTTCATCATAGTCAAAAGTCTGTATGTAGAATTCAAGGTAGTAGGATACTTAAGATATATTAGAAGTAATATTGCAGCACAAGGATGGGTTTATTAGGATGTTTCCCCTACAGGATGTTCCCTTCTCAAAGGTGTTGGGGCAAGTCTGATGTGATGAAGATTTAAGATTCTATTGTTTCCTGCTGACAGGAATGATAGTTTGGTTATACACATGGCACATGGTTAACAGAAAAGAAACAAAAGATCACACTTGATAAAGAAAGAACTTGGAGGGTGGGTAGAGAAGTTAAATGTGCTAAAACGATCAATTTGTTTTCAGAATACTTTTTGGATAAATATAATTTAATTCAACTACTGGTTAGGCTGAGCAATCATGTATTAATGCTGTAAACTTATATTTTATTTTATTTTATTTTGGGGGGAAAGAAAAAGAAGTTTTTATTAGATAAAAGGATTATAGCATGATAAGAGGAGGATGAGAAATCCTCCTAAAGAACAAAAACAATTAGTGAAGGGCAGCCCTCCAGTCCCTGTGAAGATCTGAACATGGCGTCCCCTTAAAAGCACCCATTGCTAAGGACTACCAAAAAGCCAAAAAAGTGAACTTGTCCCAGAGTAGACGAAAAAGTCCCTGTAAACCTGTACTGCCCTTATGCTGAGACCAAAGCGGGGCTTTTCCTTTCGGTCAGCTGCCCCTCAACTGTGCTAGGGGACTTCTTATTCCTCATTCTTCACTCGTCAAGCTAGGATTCTAATTTGAAATAGTGAAGGAGTAGGTTCAATTCCTGCTGGATGCAATTGGAACATTCAGTTCAATCGCTGCTCACAGAATTTATACATATAGCTCGCCCTTATAGCTTATGGGGTACTTCACTCACTCAACACTCGTTCAAAGCATCCACTTGTTCTTCACTCACTAGGGAAAGTTTTTCATGGTTTAGTGCATTTTGGTCAAAGTTATTCCGTTGGGTTCCTCAATTGACTCTGTTAGGTTCTTAGTTTCTCTTTTCTCTACCTGCTGGCGTAGGCGATGGGAAGGTGTGGGTAGATATCCTTTGTTAAACCTCGATAGACATCCTTCTTTCTCTCATCAATCGGTAGTCCTTTTTCTACTCTCAGAAATAGGGGTCTTTCATAAAAAGTTTCAACAAGAGGTATGGTACTCCCTGCATTCCACATAATGAGTCCCATTTCTCAATTTTTTGTTCTGGAAGAGAGTTCCTTTTTTAAATGATACTAGTAAAATGACACATTGTTCTTAAGTTAGGCATCATAAATTCAATATCATGCCACCACTACTAACTAAGCAGTTACTTATATTTAGAGGTAAACATGGGATAAAATTTTAACTTTAAGTTTAGAAGTGGACTCATTTAGTGGAATGGAGGGAGTATCATTTTTCAGGTATTTGTATACGAAGTTTAATTCTTGATCTTTTTCAGGTAAATGGGGATACACTGTTTGTGACTGGTAACTTTAAGGAATTCAAGGTGGAAAATCATGAAAGCAACCATGCAAGCAACACGTGGGATGAACAAAATGCTAGGGCCACTACAGCAGTACATTTTTCTTCCCTTTGTAAACCTTGTTATTTTCGTTCTTCACTAATGGCTTTTGGGCAAAAGACTTATTCCAGCTAATGTGTCATAGGACTATCTTGCCAGCATCGACAATCCAGCGCAAGATAACTCCAGTTTCAGGTAATTATATTACCATTCCCTTGCATCTATAATGAAACCTTTTTATCTGTTTATTGAATTGCGTAACGCTTTTTGTGGTTCAAATTGCTTGTGACCTGGACTTTCTAGTGATTAGTATATTATTCCCACTGTTCCAACATATAAGACATTTTTTACTTTTGAAAGTCAATTTGAAACACTTCCGAATTCACTAATCAAAATTGGTATGAATTCATTGATAGTCAATGCAATTGTGAACATTGTGAACCATTTGGAAAGTATCACTAGTATTATTTACAAGAGACTTACCTTTCCAGCACTCAAATTTGTTCATGTAAAATATGAAATTGAATTGTCTGCAAAAAGTCAAACTTGCTCTTTTCGAAATAGAGGGATATCTTGTTACTTTGCTAGCCTTAGTGTGCTAGCATACATTTCATAAGGTGGAAATCTACCTTTCTTGGTCTTATTGAGTGGGCTCAATTGTTATTATTGGCTGTGACAGTTCTGATATGCAATTGGCAATAGCTCTTCAACAGCAGGAGTTTGAACAACAGTCACAACGTAATTCACCCCAACCAACTGTTAATGATGGTTCAAGGCTGGTTATAGGTCCCCAGGTAGTTTTTCCGCTTTCTATTCATTTGGGCAATTTTAACAGAATGTTTGACCTGTTGTAATGGTGATAGAGAGGGTGGGTTGATATTGGGATTCACGATTGTCTTGGATGCATCATCTAACTTGAGGCAAAGAATGATATTGATTTTTTTCTATAATTATTTTTTTAAAGAAAATTGGTTATTATTAACGGTGGGTGAGGGGGACATAGAACCTGACCTCAACCCTACAAAAAGTAAGCCAAACTGGCTATTAGAGATATTTTCGGGCTGATATTGGGATTCACGATTATCTTGGATGCATCATCTAACTTGATGTTGAGAATGATAGTGATTTTCTTTTTGTAATTATTTTTTAAATAAAAAAATGATTATTCTTAAATGTGGGTGAGGGGGACATAGAACCTGAGTAGATGTAAATAACCCAAGATTGGTTCACAGTCGATAACATCTTCACCATCTAGAGTAACAATGAGTCGAAGAACGCCGTGCATTGATGGGTGCTGAAGTAAGCATAGAAATGATGGAATCCACTATTTCTTTATCCATATATATATATATATATATACTATATTTTTATTTACTATATTTTGATACCTAGTAGAATACGATTTCTTATTTCGAAGTGAGTTCAAAATGAGATTCTTATTTCTAAAACATTATGCTGAATGGTTACGCCGTGCATTGATGGGTGCTGAAGTAAGCATAGAAACAATGGAATCCACTATTTCTTTATCCATTTATATATATATATACACTATATTTTTATTTACTATATTTTGATACCTAGTAGAATATGATTTCTTATTTCGAAGTGAGTTCAAAATGAGATTCTTATTTCGAAAACATTATGCTGAATGGTTAGTGGGCCAAACTGGCTATTGGAGATATTTTCGGGCTGATATTGGGATTCACGATTATCTTGGATGCATCATCTAACTTGATGTTGAGAATGATAGTGATTTTCTTTTTGTAATTATTTTTTTAAATAAAAAAATGGTTATTCTTAAATGTGGGTGAGGGGGACATAGAACCTGAGTAGTTCAAAATGAGATTCTTATTTTGAAAACATTATGCTGAATGGTTTTCATTACTGAATCGTATAGTGATTCCCGTTATTCTGAATAAAAATCAAATTGCTAAGGAAAACCAGAGGATGTGAATTTGAAGGCTTGATGGAAAATAATCAAATATGATTACTTGATTTTTTGGGAAATACTCCCTCCGTTCCGCAAATGGGTCCCTTATCAAATTACCAAAGTCAATCCTCAAAAATCTTAAATTCCAAATTAACAAGAATTCATTCTATCTTAATCAATTCAATCGTGAATGTTGTAAATTATCTAACTCGTTAAGACATTTGTTGTTTCCAGTCCTATGGTGGATCACATCAATTTTTAAGATTTTAGGGGTTTTGCAAATTGACTTAAAAATTCGGAAAGGGACTTGTTTTGTGTGTAACGGAGGTAGTATATACTGACAAAACAGTTGCACTGTGCAGGTTTCAAGGAGTAGTGGCCATAACTTGCCCCCACCATCAAGGCCAGAATCAAAATCATCAAAGGAAAAGTGTGTTGTAATGTGAAAATGGCACCCAGGCACTCAGTAGGTTTGTACTGTAAATGTCGTCTCTCTTTTGGACCTATTATTACATTCCAGCGGCACCCAGGCAGCTCAGTAGGTTTGCACTGTAAATGTCGTCTCTCTTTTGGACCTATTATTACATTCCATCTCAATCTCTTCATTATAAACTTTCAGATCCGTAGCTTATCAGGGAAAGAATTGAGATCCAGATTATTACAAGTGTTAATAAAGTAAATATTATCCTATTTTAGGTCCTAGAGTCAAATGTCTACTCTCTGATTAGCGGACTTTTCCAAAGAATATATTGTGCAGATTTTCAAGCTTCATTGCTCTTCTTAATTTCCTTATAGTTACTGGGCCGTGTAGCCAATGTGGTCTTTCCTAATACTGTAGCAAATACCACTTTGCATAGCAGCAACAGCGGCCTGTATAATACTCTCGTCAAGTCATCAGATGTTTAATTGTATAATTATGTTTCATCCTACCCCCAAGGGATTGACGAAACAATAGTGAGCTATAAGATAAGTGTTTGAATAGAAACCCTGCAGCGTCAGTGAATTTCTGGGGTACTCGAACATAATTTGTTATGGGATTACACAGAATAGTGGGTGCCAAGGACGAATCCAGAAAATTATACCTTGGGCGCCATGAATAAATAAGTGAAGCGGGGGTCTGTTCCAAGTTATCAAAATTGAAAATTATAAAGTCTAATTTTTAGTTTTCTTTCTCTGTACAGTGACGTCTTGTCCCTGACATGATCCCCCCTTCTATCCCATTTTTTTTTACCATTATTCATTGACCACTGGCGATATAAAAATTTCCTTTTGACAAGTGAAACATGTATAATCTTGTTAATGTTGTTGTTCTTTTTTTGGTGTTTGATAACGTATTTTCTTCTTTTTGTGGATCGGACTTGGGGAAGTGATTATTTCTTTGAGGTAGCGGGAGTTGCATACGCGTGTATGTAACTTACGTACATACTAGTTGTTACAAAATAGCTTAGACATTTTAAGAAAAATCCAATTGTATGGATGCGAAAATTCATATTTAAAAAAAAAAAAAAGATAGTTTACAAGTTTTTATTTAATTTGTCAATTTGAGATTGTGAAACACAATCATTGTAACCTTGTAAAATAAGTATATTTCTCAACGACGTTTTTTTTTTTTTTTTTTTTTTTTTTTAAACTAAAATAAAATGGTTTATAAA
>JAUMHB010058890.1:2587-13435 GCA_032359685.1 Pittosporum tobira
TCTAGTTTTAAAGTCATTTTTCTTGTTAATGTTGGATTGTTCTGGTTTTATTTGGTGTTGAGTGTGGTAAGTTTCTCTTAGAATTATTGATGGCTATCTCTACCTTTATTTTCTTTAACAAAAATCTATACTGTGAGGTAATTAACGTTCTGTTGGAGGCTGCATTAATTTGGTTCATTATTTCGTTTGAACACTGATTGTCTTGGTTATTATTTTCATGTAGTATATAGCACCACATTTATTTCAAAATTAAATATGATTATTCTCTTTTCGTATGTGTTTCAAAATCAGAGATCAATTTCTATTTTAATTATATAAAACGCCGTTATTTCTTATTTATCAATTCATTACAATTATAGATAAAATTTTACACTATTCCAATAAACGATTTGTTTGACACAGACTTTTCTTTTATGTAAAAATTATAATCATATCGGCCATCTATTTTTAAAAGCCGTCATTTTTTAAGATATGTTTAATTTTAGAGCAAATGGAGTATAAAATAGGAAATGGAACATTTATTCGATAACTCAGTATCCATGCACTCAAGTGACGTTACTAAATTTGGTAAAGAAAATTTGATCAATTTTCAGTTTATCAAAGTGATTTGAACGATATAGATATAATGAGTTTCTTTCTCATATAAAGTTCGGAAGGGTTTTAATATAGTATTTCATAGCTATTATCAAGTTCTTTTTTAATATGTATATATATATATATATATATATATATTGTTTGGATGATATTTGTTGTTCCATGTGGTAGGATTATTTCTCAGAATTCTTGATGGCTCTCTCTCTTTTTATTTTCCTCAACAGAAACACATCTCTTACAATGAAAAGGTATTGATGGAGGGTGCATTTGGTTAATTATATTTCATTTTTAGTAATACTTTCTTTGGTTAATTATTATTTTCTTGGTCAACTTAAATAATACTGGACGTTTTGTAATTTTCTTTATAAAAGCAAGAAATGGCTAGATTTTTCCCATATATATAATATATCTCTCTGTGTGTATAATATAGAAAATCAATTATTTCAATACTCTCTCTGTTCTATATTAATTATAATATTCTCTTTTTAAAAAATTTAATAATATAATTTTCTAAATTATCTATACTTTATCAAATATGACTTATCACTTCAATCATTATTCTCCTAATTAAAATTATAAATATCAATATTATATCCCACTACTTTAACTACTACTTTATTATTTAAATTATAATATTATCACTTCAATCACCATTTCCCCATTTAAAATGATAATATCAATCATATTTATTAAACTTCATAAAAAATTAAATTATTACACTTATTTTGAAACGAATGAAGTAATTAATTAGATGACTCATTTACCTATGAAACATGTTTCATAACCTCTACCAACAAACCCTACGTTATTAACTCAAATCATACCATTCTAATTACAGGAATTGCGGCACCAGAAGCCACCATGATTAAGCCTTTTCCATGTATTTCACCCATCGAGAACTTTGATGTTTTTAACTTTTTGTTTGTTACAAAAGATGATACACTTCTATGCGACCAATTAAGCCAACTCTATGGTATTGGTATAGGCGTCCAAACATTTACTTACAACTGATGAGTTTGGCTACTCAAAAGTTGGGAGACAGTAATTCAACTTTCCAAAAAGGTATATACTAAAAATATACCAAAAGAGAGAGAGAGAGAGAGAGAGAGAGAGAGAGAGAGAGCAAGTGAGTTGACTATTTTTATGTTGAATGTTGACTTTCTTTTATTGCTTCCTTGAGCTTCCTCCCGAGTGCAAATGCCAAAGGAGGAGGGACTGCATTCCCAATTTGCCTATGCTTATGATGGATATTGCCCTCAAATTTGTAACTGTCTGGAAAACCCTGCATCCCACGTCATCATCCATTATTAGAAAGTCAAGTATTGTATTTTCCTAAAATATACTATTTAGCAAGTTACTGAGAAATGCCCATATAATAAACGGCCATAAAAATACTAGCCTGCTTTCTAATATTTTCCCAATTAGTCGGATGATATTTCATTTAATTCCAAGGGCACAAAATACTTCTAATATAACCATGACGAAAATGAATTCTGGAAGTTAAATATAAAGAAAAATGAATTAGAGAGGCAATTGAAGGGGTTACCTGTGAGCGAGCACATTCTCGGACAGTGAGTATCCTATCCTGATCAGGGTGAAAGCACATGCCAACCTTACCCATTGGTTGTGGGTCCGTAATAGAAGTTGGAAAGTTCCCTTCCCAGTCCAACCTGCCAAACAGGCCTTTCCACTGGTTATGCCTTCGGGCTGTGTTTGGCAAGCACCATGGTATTAAATCAACAACCTGTCCACTTGACAACCGAACCTGCCACAACCAAAATTTGATATGAAAACGTGTTTCCCACTTTGTTCTCGAAATGATGACTCAAGTATAAAAGTAAAATGTATAATGTGGAATAAGGATTCTTTTGCCATGTACTTTTGCGTTATAAGTTCATGGAACCCACTAGCAATAAATTGAACCCAAGTACAAGGATAGAGCTAGAAGCTATTTTATACTCTGAGAGTCTCCTTTAACTTGACTTTTTTAATATGCATGCAAATTGTACTCAAGCGACAAAGGGTGTACTTGGAAAGCATCCAATCACCCGAAAAAGAAAAAAAAAAACAAAAAGACAAAAAAAAAAACAAACAAGTGACCAATTTGATTTGTTCAAAAAATTACCTTCTCATCTGGAAGTTCACGCCAGTCAGCACCTGGACGTTTGGGAATTCTCTGACACCGAATGAGATTCAACTCATTCATTTCTTTGGATATATGATCAGTTAAGACCAAAATATCTCGCCGGATTCTTTTTTGGAACCAAGAGACTGCCTCATTTTTGTACTGTGCAATATAATAATACGAAAGAATAATGAGGTAAAATCAAATTACTTGCATAAGAGAGCTATTTTTAGAAATAAATACAGGAATGGATTCAACAACCTCCATTGTTGATGCTGAAGCCCCATTTCCAACAGCAGGGAGGTCTCCAATTGTATCTCTAACAGTTATTGCACGGAAAGGGGCCCCACTTGCAGTACTTTTTACGGCCGCATAATGCATACTTTTACCTAACGTTACCTTAAGTTCTGGACCTGCAAAAACATGCATTGGCTCTGGCCATTCCGGGAGGGTCTCTTCGGGGGAGGCCGCCCATATGAATGCACGTTTACGGGATTGAGAAACGCCGTAAGCCCCAGCTTCCAATATTCCAAACCTCACCTAGCAAGTTCATAATAACAAATTAATAATAACCATAATAATAATAGGTAAGTATCCTTAATAATTCTGACTTGTACTATTATCTTGTCCATGGTATGTAGCTTCAGGTAAAAGCTTCTAGAATTAGATGCACCAAAAGTTATGAAGACAGACTAGGTTATATGATCATGTAACCAGGGAGGTATCCCTAAATTTCAATTACAACAGATCATCTTCAACTTTTTTCCATTTTCACCTTCAAACTATTCCTTCGGACAATTAAGAAAGTATAGACATTTCCTGAGCATTGACTATTAAATACTATTTGATTATACTCCGTATTATGTTAGGGGATAGATGAATACCTGATAACCCATTTCAAGCAGTGAAGCTAAAGTCAATCGGAAAGTCTGCCCTTTGTTGAATGATATGAAGTTCCTCACGTTTTCCAAGAGGAAAAACTTGGGCCGAAAGTATTCAGCAAAAGATAAGAATGCTAAGATCATTTCACATTGAACCTTACTCCAAGTGCTCCTATTAAATCTATTCATCCCAGAGAAACCCTGCATGGAAAGAAAATCTCAGATAGAAAGATTAAACCACATTATAACTTATTGAAACTGGTCAAAGTAACTTTTACTCTGCATACCTGACATGGAGGCCCTCCGTTGATGAAATCAACTTGTCCAGGCCTCGGCAAATTTTTTATCACATTCTCATCAAATTTTGCAGCCATGTCAGCAGCATCAGAAGTTGAAATACAATCATCTGCATCCCCACATGCGGTCATGATAGCCCTGCATACATTGATGATTCATGTAAGTGGAAACTGGGTGACTGAATGAAATCAAACATGTAGAACAAATGACGATTTGCAAGAGGATAAGATTTCAAACCTTCTCGCCCAGCTGTAATAAGAAATATTTAATACTATAAAAAGAAAATGTTAAAAATATATATAGAATAAAAAAGGTACTCATCTAATGGCAAAAAAATTGGATCACATTTTTTTATCCTTTTGGCTAAAATTTAATGCCGGAAAGGAAAGGAAAAGAAAAGGAAACTAAGAAAAATAACCATTTCTTTTGCCATATACTGTATGTGTTTGGGTATTATGGGAAAATGTAGGTTCCACCATCAACCATTTTCTTGAAAGAATCATTTTTACACAAATCTCATCCTGCATTCTAACAGGATTTTGCATGGAAAGGCTTTAGGCCTTACCTACCTAAAAATTCTAATGTCAACTAAATAGTTATAAGAAAGTAATTTCCATATGTTTTCTGCTTTTTACTTTTTTGTAATTTACTAAATCATGTTCCTATATTTTCTTTTTCTTTCCAGGCATCAATTTTGAAATGCTAAATTTCACATGGATCAATTTAAAACAATAGTTGTCAAATCGTGTATCAGGAATCCCCAAATCGTGAATTGTGAATGGTATTGTGAACTGAATCATAAGATATGGAAAGAAACGCATAACAATGCTTACATGTCTAATGAGACTACTCAGTTTGTTGGACATTAAAGCATATTTGAATAAGTAAAACTTATTAGTATGGCTCCATAAACTGCATTTTATTGCAAGATACGTATAGCGTATCATTAGAAGCATAACAAATACTGTAAGATTGTGACAACTACGTATAAAATAGTTATCTGGTTCAGGGTGACTTCAAATTTTCACCATATAACAGTACAACCGCAAACAAAAGGAAAGATCAAGTACAACCGCAAACAAAAGGAAAGATCAAGTGTGGACCTTAGTATCACATTGCAATTGTTAATAACTGTTGATGCTCCTGGATGATTAAGCCTAAATGCTTCGCCTGCAGGTTCTTCATACTCTATGGCCCATTTAGTTACTGATGCACCTGAAAGTACATATAATTACATATCAGGTAATGTAGTTGAAAGTACATGTAAGTGGGGTTTCCAAAACAAATTGAACATGGATGGGAGATGAAAACGGGGTACCTGATTGCTGTAAACCTTCAGATAAGCCGCCACAACCAGCAAAAATGTCCAGTGTAGGCAAGCAATTTCTAGGAGTTGCATCCTTTTGTTTGTCAGTACAATCAAAATCAACTTCTCCTTCTATCAACTTCCCTTTTCTCTTTCTGTTTGCAGCATCACCAGACACCCTTTCTTTTGAGGCCCTTAACTTAATATGAACAGGTAACTGCCCGCAACATGAAAAAGTACATATGTCAAAACTTCAAAACAATAATAAGCCTTAAGAAACAGTTTACATACAAAGAATCATAGACAAGTAAAAAATGGAGAATATACCTGCTGGAGAGCTCCGGTTTGAGGGTTATATATATATTCACAAAAGAAAATGTGTTCAAATATATAAGTGCTATCCACGAATGATAATTCATGCCGCCTCCTAACTTCGCACTTGCCTTCTATAGCTGCTATAGGCACCACTGCTATTTGGTCACTGTAATAGACCTGATAAATGCAATTCAAGGTATTGTTAGAGAAAATCTAGATGTACAAACTATTTGTTTAAATCAGTTCAAGATTAGATCCCATATTATGCTTATTTGAGTTCAATTATTGTACATTAAAACAAGTTGATCATACATTAACTACCACTACCTCTCGAATATCAGAACTGTATGCCGTTTCTGCTGAAATGTCCTCAGGTCTGAAAAAGCGCCTGACTTTGAGGTTGACATGTTCAGGGTTGCCTTGCTTAGAAGCATTGGGAACCTCAATCTCCTGAATCTGACAAACAACATAAGCCCTAAGTCCTATGTTCCTCCCACCCTTATAAATTTCAGTCTCCCTGTCATTTTTCTTGAAATAATTAGAAGCGACATAGACATAGTCATAGCAATTGAAATCAGTTCCCTGAAATGTAAAGCTTGCCACGGATGTATTCAGCTTAAAGACGCTTTTCTCCAACTCAGATTTCTTTATTTGACAGGACTGGCAGAGTCCGGTACCAAGGCCCATTGAATTAGCTGGTAAACTGAAAAAAGCACCTCTTTCAGGCCAGTACAAACTCTTGCAGAAGTATTCCAAAGGCAAGCCCCTAGTTTTCCTATCCTCCGCTCTTGCCTTGTCAATCTTATCAGAATCGGCATTAGCCTTGCGATATTGATGGCCCCACTGCACTAATCTGTTTTCTACTACCACAGATGCTGTAATATCCTCCATTTTAAATTCCAAGCAATTGTTTGTCAGAAAAACCTCCCTTTCATTGGCTGTGTTGCCAAGAACAGTCTGACAAGCTCTGATCATCAATCTTCCATGAATCCATTTGCTTTCATCAGAGTCTTCAAACATATATTCCACAAAATAAATGGAAGGTTGACATTCCGCTGAATCTGATCTTTCCACCAGCACCGATCCACCCACGGCAACCACATCTCCTCGAACGATGGCCCGTTTATAGAGAGGCTTACTTGCATATGTCCTTCCTACTGATTCTCCTTCCCATTTAATTTCAATGTGACAAATATGAGGTTTCTTTGGCTTAGAGGAAGAATCAGGAGTTATAATATCCTCATTCATTTCAATTTTGTTTTCTTCTGCATCTTCAAAACCCTCCTCCTCTCCATTTCCTTCCTCGATTTCAGGAGAATCTTCCTCCTTTGAGTCATCTGCCAAGTAATTTGAGTAGTATTCACCCCATATTCTATTAATTAGCCTTGTTGTTGTAGCTGGCATTGCCTTTCTTTTTGAGACGACTACAGGTTCCATGGCTCCTCTAGGATTCAAATTCTTTTCCTTCTCGAGGATAACTTTTTTCTTCATTAACAACTTCGTATGATGCCGTTCCACCATTTTATTTTGAAGTCCGATCACAAAAGCACATCTACGAATGGTAGCATCGGGATATTCCGAAAATTGTTGGAGGATTATCTGTCCGTGAACTACAACATACCTCTCCACAACCGTCGGATTGGAAGAGATGTAAGCAGGGTGATTTTTATCATATTCGGAGACTCTCTTGATGACCTCTGGGAAAGAAAGTCGTGAAACTCGAGCTTGACCTTTCAACAATATGATTATACTTATGGAAAGTCTTGCCGTTTTCAATACAGGTTCATACCATGGAGCATACTGCTTTGATGGCTTGCCTAACCTATACCTGAAACAAGCAGAAGATATTAATTCAACAAAACTGACTTCAATACGCTTAAATGGATTTCATCACAACTGACTTAAATTGACTTCATCTCAACTGCACAATATACATAAAAAAAACAACAGCATAAAACAGAGCATCACCATATCAAGCCTAAAACAAAGTATTCCAAACTAACTTCATGCCTAAAACAGAGCTTACCAAAACACCGACAGCAATCCCTAAAAAGTAAAAACAGGCCTTCTATTAATTTTTAAATATTAATTTTTAAACAGAACCAAATATCATCTCTAAAATAGAGATACAAAAATCATTTTTGACTTATACTTCAGTTTCATTAGCTTCAACAACCGCAATACACGCTGACCTGTGGGGTGACCCTAATACTTCAAGCGGTTCCATACTGTTCAGGAAAATTTCAACTTCTTTATTTTTAGGAATAAAAGTCCCACTACCCGTAAGATATGGTAAAATTCTAAGTTTCCATAATAACCTATACCCCTTGACTGTAAATTTTAAGTTTTTGCAGTAAGAAATGGGAATGGCTGAGGTCGTTATTGGTTTCTTACAATTGAAAGATTCAAACAGAAATTTTATAATTGTCGGCAGGTTCATAATAAACTAATAAGCCATGAGTCATAACCAGCTTATAAATCAAAAAGATAGTGTCATGCTATCACTAGATTACAGATAGGTTTACCGAAAATAACATCGTCTAAATCATACAACACAATAAACAACACTGGAGGAAAACAATAGGCACAGAAACTAAGATTTCTTACATAAAAAAACCAAACACGCAAGCTTCAGTGAACACACAGCAAGTATGTGGATGGAGGAACCCCAGCATATCATGTTTGCATATTAAAGAGGGAAGTACCAAAAAAACTTTGTCGAAAAACAATTTCAAAGAATCAAGGAAGTACCAAAAAAACTTTGTCAAAGCATGTAATGCACTTCAAAGCATGTAATGCACTTGCCTCATTCTTTTGGGGATGGAGGGAGTATCTATTGAAGAGTTCAAAATTGGATACTGATTTTTTCTTTTGAAACTTACCATCCCATATCGGTTCGAATTGAAATAGACACCATTGATGAGCCAAACTCAATCATCCATTCCTTTATTGCACTCAAATATACTGGAATACCATCTTCACTTCGTGCTCCAGAAGAACTTGAAGAAGAGATACCAGATTCAGCATCCAGACAGAATCCGCTTCCATCATCTTCTGTCATAATCCCAGACCCAAAAATTGTTACATCGATATCAGCACACGGTTTCATTGGGAGAAGCTCCAAAGATATCAACCTGGAATCTGAATTGTAGAGGGACCAGTTATGTAGCATGCTCCGTGGAAGGTGATCGGGGTCATAAATGTCAATTCCACCGTCACAGATGAGGTACTCATCAGTTTCTTGGATGGAACTTTCATAGTATGCCGGAAGTGGGTAATCATTTGCCATTTCAGCTTCATTTATTTTGATATAAAACTTGTTAAATGAATTATTAACTGGTTGCTGCCTCTTCTTCTGTCTCATTGATTTCCAATTCTCATCTTCCTGCAACAATCTCGCAAGTTTCATATCTTCATCTTCCTCCACTTCATGAGTGGATAATTTCTTCTCTTCGTCTTTTATTTGCAAATTTGTATTCCCTACCCGGCGAGGTGTCTTTGTTGCCAGAAAATCTGCATTTTTCTTACTCTCATCCCTAAGAGTAACAAGTACTGGAAGTTCACTAAAGCTCTCACCATCCAATCCGATAAGCTGTTGGTATATGAACCCACCCCATGAAATAATTAAATCTCTTATAGATGCTCCGCGGGGAAAATTCTTACTTGCGCTCAGTGAACGGAGAACGGTAGCAAGTAACTCATCAAAGGTCAAGTCCGGGTTGCCTCCAGTAGATTCTGATAGCCTTTTGTAGATCTCGACACAGGTACGAGCCTTTTCGTAGAACTGACCATACAGTTTTTTGTACCCACCAGAAGGTTTAACACAATCATAATCAGCGATCTCAGTGGAGACCCATATGACGGGCGAGCCCTCCTCGTATCCAGATATAGCCCAAGATTCTATCCGTCCGAATCCGTAGCACTGAATCCCAGCTTCCTTCTCTTTGTTGGAACTTTCTTCCAGGGGCAGAATGAGACCGGAGATAAATATGTCTCCAACTTCAATCATTTCGACGGGGAGGGGCGTGCCATCAGCACTGTGGAATATGAAGTTGGTCAACCTTCTATTTGGTCGTGGATCATTCACACCGGTGGTCAAACTTATAGCCATCGATTCTTCTTCTACAATCTTCACTCTCTTGCTCTCTACAATGTTAGCCTTATCCGACAATCGAACTGATTTGTGCTTAAAATCAGTGCATGCAGCTGCTCGCTTTGGCATTTTTCTAGAACTAGAATTATTTTCTTTCTTTTCTGTTCTAGTCCGCTTTTTTGTTTTGTCGGTTTCTTTCGGACTAGAATCTGCTGTTTTAACATCAATAGCTGGATTGGTTGAGTTACCCTGAGTTGTCTTGTTGTCCATTTCTGGGAAGGAAAAAAACAACAACAACACAAATGATCAATAAACATAAAGAAAAGGTGTCGCATATTGGAGACTTGTCTAGTTTTCATTGGAAAGGAGTCTATCGATTATTTGCCCAGATCCTATCCGACACAACATATGATAGCTACCAAATACCTAACGTACAACTACATATCATATGATAGGCGTTCATACACCATTTCAGGAAATTTTTTTGTCGGTATGGTATAAATACCGTACGATATGTAACAAACTGTTATATTCAAATCTGAAACAATTCTGAGAACTTCTAAAATTAGAAACGAATCCATTTATAAATTACATAAGCATAAAGGCAGCATCTATAGGTATAAAACTATTTTGACTTCTCTAATTGATCCATCGTGTGTGTGTGTGTATTTCCACACATAAAACAGACTGCCATAACCAGAATAAAGGTGTATGGTTTCCCATATTCCACAGAGAATTAATATTTTTACTTTTACTTCTAAAATCTAGCAATGAAGTTAAAGAAATTCTATATAGAACCTGAAGAAGCAAGCATAACTGCATAATTTTGCATATGTAATTCTGTTGATTTTAAAATACATATCCTTATACAAGGGAGATGAGCATCACTTTCCATGTTGAATGATTACCTTCCGCATTTGAATATAATTATTTTAAGTTGTTACGTACTGTATAGCCATCTACCTTCCATGTTTCCAGCTAATCATAAATGAACAGTGGAAAGCAACAAATACTTTACTGGAGAGGCAAATATGTAGTAATTAGATAAGAGGAAGAAAAACTATATATAAGAGATTTTATGGCTACAAGTGGACTGCAGATAATAGGGATCAATGTCAGATAAGGAAAGATATTCATATGCATACAGCGATTTTGATATAAGGCAAATATGCAGCTAGTGCACCATTTTCTCATAATTATACAACTTTCAGAAATAGATTTATTATAATTTTAATAA
>JAUMHB010058901.1:0-15020 GCA_032359685.1 Pittosporum tobira
CAGGCGAATAATTTAAGTTTTAGGGCATCAAAAGTCGTCAAACGAATATTAGTGGGGTCCACACGTTTTCGGTTGTGAGGTTCACAAATACTTTGCGGCGCTCCGTACAGGAATAAATATTGCCTAACTTTAACGTTGACATTCTTTTTGTCGGAAAACAATATTTGCATTTAGTACCCTACAATTTATTTTATCCCCAAGATACCATATTGTTAAAAATAAATAAATTTTATAATATGTTGAAAATATTGGATTCTTACATCTGCCTCCTTGAGCTCCTGATCTTCTCTTGATCGTATGTTGCATGAATTGTGTCAATAGGAGAGGAGCCTCTAATCAAGGGACTTCTCACAATTTGACTCAAATTAGGTTTTCTGTCTTGGTCCATGTCAAAAAATTCTAGAAAAGTCAAAAATCGCGTAAGTCAAAGCCTTCCGGAAAAGTAAACAAAAATCGTGAAAAACTGCATGGCTGACCTTACACCCTGGCTCACGCCGTAAGCCCACTTACGGTCTCCCTTACTACTGTAAGGGTTCCCGTAAGTCACTCGGGATTTTTGTTTTGCTTTCTACTTTAAGTTCTGGTAGTCCTTGTCCAACTAGGATTGGTCATTTTTGCAAAATTCGTCCAAATACATTCTTTTTAGGCCTTGTTCACTACAAAATAAATCTAAAACAAGAAAAACAAATACAATCTTCCAAATAGATCATTGCTAGCCCAAAACAAAAATAATAAAGCCAAATCCAAGCAAACTTAATGATAAATCAAGAGATAAATCAATAAAATAATATATTGATTAAGTACTTATCAAGAACCTAGAAAAAGACTGAGGTGATCATTATCCAATGAGTTTAATGTTTTGTTCAATGCTATATTCTTACTGAAGCTTAATTTATGTTTACATTAATCTGTTTTCTCATTTGTTCTATTATATTTAATTTTTCTTTTGCTCCCTTCTGTTTCCTTTAGATTAAAGTAACTTGCATTTTATGCGGATAGTGGATTAATGGATTGAAAAATTAATGATTCCAATGTGTTGTCAAGACATACACTCCTTTAGTCTAAAAAATAATGAGTAAAATATAAAAATTACGCAAATTAAGAAAATTAATTTTTTAAGAGAGTATTTTTTGACAAGATTGTTCTTGCAAGTGTATTTTATAATGATAGATAGAGAAAAAAGGGAGTTTTGATATGATATAAAATGAGGATAAAAGAATAATTACAAACTAAATGTGATAAATTAAATTTTTTTTTTTTTTTTGAGACAATGAAAATAATACACGTGCTCATTCTTTTTAGAAGAAATGGAGTATATGTAACAAGGTTTGCTATTGTATTTTCATTATCTAATTAATCTTTTGTATATTAGTTGTGTATTGCAGTTTTGGTAGTTATTGAATTAAAACCTTTTAATTTCTTTTTGAATTTTGGTTACACACGAGACTCTATAGAATGTTCCTTCTGAATTCTTGTAGTGGACTGTGTATATCAACTCTACACATTCATACAAACGGGGATATGCAAGTAAAAACTGAGAGTGCTAAACTAGGTTGTGCTCTTCGATTCAAACTTGGGGACTTGCGGTAAATCAATTCGGCAGGTACTTAAAAGTCTTTTGTCATTTCATTTATGTATAAATTTTTTTAATTTATTACCTTTTAGATATTATTTATTTTGAAAAATTAAAAAATAAAAATTAGCTAAACCGTATGGCTCGATTCATTTATGTTGGTGTGATTGCTTCTACGGCTATAGTTCTTTGGAAATTCTAGACATGTAATAGATCAACTTGGTTTAAGAGAAACTGATGTTGATGTTAAATTTAATATAAAACATTTGATTATTTGACTAGGGGATGGAGCATCTCTTTGATAAAGTCAATTGGAATTACAAGATAAATTTACAAAAAATTTAAGTATTATAATGTAACAGATTGTTAGGTTTAATCTGGACAACGACGAACACTCAAGCTAATCTAGAAAAACTGATAAGGCAAAATGGCACAAATTTATGCCAGAGCATTTAACTTACGGATGTTATCCAAATTCATTTGTATCTGAGAGTCATTTATTTGTTTATTTGGTCCTCTTCAAGAAAGTGAACAGCTGCCTGTATTTACTCAATAATAATGCTTAGTATGCATTTTTGATATTATTAGACTTCTCATCGTATGTTGATTGAACCAAAATTAGCCTAAGAGTCCGACGTTGTTCTGGCAAGACGCAATTTTTAAATATATTATTTTATAATAATTTTTTACATTTCTTTTTGTAAAATGTCCGATATTACCTGGCTAGATTCAATTTTTTAATGTTTTGTTCATAGTATTTTTTTTTTAATTTTTTCTGTATTTTTCTTTTTATAATTTTTCACGCTTCATTCAGTAATTTATTTGTTTATAATACATTCAGTATTGTTTTATCCATGTCCACTTAAATATGTAAATAGCTACAAACTAATGTACATAAAACTATATTTATTGTTATTTATATCATGTGACTTTCCAACGTCCAATGTTTAAATTATAAGTTTTCATAATTGATCTAAAAAAGTCTAAATTTACATAATACTCAGTCTGAATATATCTAATGTCTCTATATTCGACTTGGTAAATGAAAAAAAAAATGATTGACTCATACCAACAAACTTAATGTTTGTAAATTTATAAAATATATTGATTTATGAATTAAGTTTATAGCCAAATCGATCTAAATTTTAAATTTAAAACTTTTAAAATTAAGTCAACTTGGTAATTAAACCGAGTAGACTTAATAAATTAACCAAGACTATGTAAATGAATCAAATGGTAATGTTTGCCTATTCATATATTATACTGATTTGGAACTGAGTTTGGAATGAACTCGGGTTGAGTTCAAAATTCAAACTTTGAAGCTTAAACACCGATTCGAATCCGTCAATCCTTGGTGGGTAGATAAATCAAAAATAAGAGAACAATCTCAGAACTTGTCGATTTATATAATTTATTTATTTATTATATTAATTTGTACTTTCCTTTAATACACTCTCCATTTTATTTTATTTGCTTTAATTTTTCTTTTAGTTTGTTCTAATTTAGTTGTCAATTTCCTTTAATGTATTTTTTTTAATCATATTTTCTAATCCCACCAATATTTAATTAGCCAACACATTAAAAATATAAAACTCATTTATTTTCATTTAACTTTTTCTCTCATTTTAGTACATATAACTAGAGATGCACAAAAAGTCCGAAGACCGAAATCTGGACTAGGCCTAACCTGGTCAAACCCTCGTCAAGGCCTGGCCTAGTCAAGCCTGGGCCAATCTTTCAAAAGCCTAGTCCAGTCAGTCCTTGATTTCTAGTAGAAGACCAGATTGAAGCTTAAACCGGTCCAGGCCAGTCTAAAGACCAATCTAAGTCTTAAGTCTGGACTGGGCCTGGTCTAGGACTGAGACCAGTCTTTCCAAAAAAAGATCAATAAATGGAGTAAATATAAATACGAACAGTAACATAATAGCTAGCAGCCTAGCATACCAAAAATCCATAGAGTAAAAGACTAATTGGATGTCATGACTTATCCTTTTCAATATGCCCATGGTCCTGACTTCTGATGATGACTTGATGAGTCCTATGACTAATTCTCCTGCAATGCCAATAAATTTTGTGGACCATAGTGAGTAGTTTTTAAAGCAAAATATATGAACATAACATACCATCCAAAATATCCAATCATCCATGATAGGGCACCACTGGTCCACTCCCCAGTATAAAAGAATGCAGAAGCCAGAAGATGCCCAACCACACTATTCAATTTGGGATCATTTGAAAAGCTCCCATGGCCACTGAAAATTAAAAATCAATCACAAACAAATTAAGACAAGCAAAAGGGTATCCATGTCCAAATTTAAGCATCTACATATTGTATGAATTCAAAACATGTACCCACACGGCCACACACAAACGTTTAATACAAATTATGCTTACCAATCATGGCCAAGAACAAAAAGAGCCCAGAACATGGTCCCCTGAGTCCCTGACTCCCTGAGTAGCCCAATAAAGAGGCCAAACAAGCCAGTTGTTTAAATAAGTTGCACCAGCTATTATCCCAAGAATAATGACTATTTATTAATTTCAACTATTTGGCAATTCATATCCTAATTCACCTAGGATAGATTAGTTTGCTGCTCTTGATAGAATAAAATTTGAACCGAGATAAGAGCTTGATTTGCAACTTTTAAAAGAATAACATAATATCAAATGATAACGATGTAATAGCCACTTAGCCAGGACACATTTCTAATATACATAGTTTGTCAAACAAAGGGAGAAAAGGGCAAAGAAGTCACCTTCTTGAAATGCATCACAATTCACAAAGACAAACTTCCTCAGTTGTCACATTCAGTGCCTTCAAAAGAATTGCTAAATTCTGTGACTTCTTTGGATCAATAATTTGAACATATTGGGTTGAAGGATTTTGAGATGAAGAATCCTTTTCTATTTCCTTCTTGTTTTTCCCAGCAGGGGTACCAAACAGAGATTCTATTATCTCATCATCGAATTTCAAATCTGTTCGAAAAAATATTTATTTATTTTTTTCGCACCGTGAATCTGTGATATATAAAATTCTGCAAAAGGGTATCCTATTTATTTGTTTCAAATTAAGACAAGCAAACTGCAAAAGGGTATCCATGTCCAAATTTAAGCACTGACAGGACAGGAGCTTAGTTAAATTATAAGAAAAATCAAATCATACCTCCCAGAGGTACAATGAATCACCAAAAGATAACTCTCGTCGAAACAATACCATAAGCATTCGGAAAGCAAATAGATAATCACCTCTGCCTAGCGTGTCTGAGCCAAAGATCAGACAGCATTATCATTAATTAGATCTTGGGGGGGAGGTGGTATTATCAGATCTGTTTATCAGCAATGTACAAGACCCTAAACTTACAAACAATGAGTAGAGAAGATACTTAAAATTCAAATAACAAACAATTATCATAAGCAACTGAACCTTAGATTTTATAGAAAGAACAAGAATTGTTCAAACCCAAACTGTATGGTGGACTGGTGGTACGAGTTGCAACCTTAGATCGCTGAAGATGAGGGAACACCAGTAATAGCTCCCAATGGACTACCCCATCTGTATGGTGGTACGAGTTGCTATGGAAGATGAGGGAGAATCAACGCCGATCGCTGAAGATGGGAGACTCAAGAGTCAAGACAGGAGAGGCAGAGACTGGAGAGATCGGGAAAGATAATAGAAAAACTGAGAAATTGATATTATTGAATATTTCACTGTTTGGGCTTAGATAGGGAAAAAAAAAAAAAAAAGCAAAAATGGGCCACGGATGTTTTGCCCTTTTGGGCTTGTAAATTTTTTTTTAGAAGTTTTCCATTCCAAGTTTCCAGCGCCAACGGTCCAAAAAAACAGCTCTCAGCCTGAGGCAGCAGATTTGGCAGAAGGGCAGTAGGTAGAGCCTAATGTCAGGTCAGTAAGTCAGCAGGTAGAGGTCAACAAGCAGGCCAGTAGCCCAACAAGTCAGCAACGGTTCAAAAATAACACTCCAAAAAAATATAAGCCTTTAATCTGCTAAACTGAACCCTCAGTCTCACAGTATAGTCACTAAAGTTGCTTAGGTAATTATTACTCCCTCCATTGTAAAAGTAAAGATCACTAACAGTCGCCCGGGCCTGGTCACATATACTCCACGGTTCTTATAGATAATTTATTGTTTATGAATCTACTCCTCCATAAGAAGATTATGGATGGAGGCATGTGGCAGCATGCTCTACAGTTGTTGATACGAAAGTGTTTGTTGGGCGAGAGTGTAAAATAAGAATATGGCCTTTAAGTTGTTCTAAAATAGAAACAAATTATAGAAAGGACGAAAAGGGAATAACAATCTCAAATTATAGAACGATGAGAGTATTATTTACTTGATACATAAGTTCGAGGAATTTATTCTTATTTCTTTTGATGTCTCAAAGTTCTAGACCATCTTATTTCTTTTTGATGCCTCAGAGTTTCTATACTATTTACTTTGAAACTCTGGATTCTTTCAGCATGCCACCTGTTCCTCTTATAACTGAAATATGTGCTCTGTGAAATCAATTTATATATAATCGTTGTTGAGATGATACTTTATCTGGGTCGTCAGATATCATCTTCAGTATATTAAATTGTCAACTTTTGACAACTCTCCCTGTTATATCTTACAATATGATCTCACATACGAATAAATATACATAGCGGAAACATAATGCTTTAATTAATAAATAGGGTCTTACATAATAGTCGGTACGAACAGTAGTTACACAAATATTCAAATAACAACGTTTAGTTAGATAAATCCAGTACATTCTACTAATACTCTACTTTACTCTTCCCCTTCGAGGATTCACCTCGTTCTACGGATTCTGGAAAGTTTAAAAAAAAACATAGCAAGAATGAGCAAAATATTCTTATCAAGTAATTATTCTATTTTCGAATAAAATGATCTTCCAGTCAAAAAGTATAAAAGGATATGATTTTGAATCGTAAAACTTAACATTTTAAATTCACGAGCTTAATATGAATTCCATCAAAGCATGCATGATATACGAGTAAATGTAATTTAACAATTAACAGTGTGAATAATTGAATACCAATTTACGACACTTTGTCATAAAGTTATTCTCAACACAAAGTTAAGTCTAACCCCAATTTTGTCTCGTGCCTGTATACGTCACAACTATAGGATTTAATCATATAGGGTCCCGGCACACCGGTCTTTAGTTGTATTCAATATTCGATCTCAAATCATCATATAAATACGATAAATGTTTAACATGGCATGTTATACATAGAAGATATGCATAACAACTTTAAACAAGTTTAAAAGTTGTACTTGAACAATAAATAATGTACAAGTAGTTAAACTTATACAATCATGGCAATTATGTATAACAAAATTATAATCATACGAATGAAAAGCTAAATACTTGCATGTATAAGTAAATAGTATTTTATACATAAATAGGGAATAATAAAATTGCCTTAGTGAATCTTTTATATGTTCCACGTAACGCGTTTGGTGATTGAAAGTTTCTCTACTCCTCTCTCATACGTTCCTATAACAATAACGGCTTATCGTTAGTATTGTCATTTTAAAATAGGTCGCTCACTCTTAAAATAAACTTAAGCATGTTGGAGTTTTCCTAATTTAAAATGACATAAACGCACACAGTCGTTACACAGTCGGGTCCGTTTTTGAGTTAGGGTTTATGACGAATGATTTAACCTGTGTAATGAGTCCTATAAATAGAAGAAAAATCTAATTGGAAACTAGGGGTGCAGTGCTCTAATAATCACTCTTTGATTCGACCAATCTTGCAGTAGGTGAGGCTGCAAAAAATCGGCAAAGTGATTGCAAAGGCTATTTTTCGGCGAGTCTTACTCAAGAGTAAATGGATAATCCATTGGGTAAAGGGTTTTGGGCTGTTGGATCTTGATTGGTTGTCTCATTCTCATTGGTTTACGTGGCCCAGATCACATGGGCTTGACTGTAAAATATCCAGTTTGTAATTTGCTATTTTTCGCCTTGGTTTCCGTAACAATAATTATTATAATAAAATTATATTTTATTATCAAAAATAAAAATATATCAATATTATACTTTATCACTATGTTTTGACATGCCCTGGTTTTAATGGCATTATCCATTTTTCCAAACGACACTCTAATTTTAAAGTTGTTTCGAGACTCAGTCAAAATGAAAATCCGATTGTGTTTCGTATCATTATTTTTTCGCGCTAATTCTAGAACTCCAATCGTTTAATATTTTTGAGCAATTCTTGAAATTATTGCCAAAATAACCAAAATACCCTTGGTCATAACATTTCTCAAAATAACCAAAATGTCCTTGTTCATAACATTTCTCAAACTGACCAAAATGCCATTGGTCATAACTTTTATCAAAACGAAAAAAATGCCCTTGGTGACAATATTTTTAAAAATAACCAAAATACCCTTGGTCACAATATTTTCAAAAATGACCAAAATGTCTTTGGTCAAAATATTTTTCAAAATGACCAAAATGCCCTTGGTCACAATATTTTTATTTTAAATTAATTGTCTGAAACATAGCAATGTAAAAAATACACATTCAATAATTAAATAAAAAAAAATTATACAAATAAACATCTATTAATAAATTCAGCTCACAGACAATATGGCTATTATTTAATGGCACATAATATTTTATTGCATTTATAATTTTTTTCTAGTTAGCTAGTTATCATTATTTATTCATAATATTATTTTTAATTTTGAATATTATTGCATTATAATTTTAATTTATTATTAGTTACATTGTTACTTAATTATCATTATTTTCTTTTCTTAAATGTTTAGAAATTCATGATAATAATAATTTTTTAATAGTTTCAATTTATATTCAAAATAAAAAGTGTAATATATTTATTATTTATAACACTATAGTTATCATTGTTTACTTTATTAAATAGTATTATATTATTGTTAGTAATTTTATTTTACCTTATAATTTTAATTAATTTTTACAAAATATTTTTAGTTATCATTGTTTAATAGTTTGATTTCTAAAATTATATATTTTTTGAGCTTTAATTTCAATTTTATTTTTATTTTTATTTTTTTTGGGGTTAGGGTTTAATGTTTAAAACTGTAAAAAAACACAAGGTCAAAAATAAAACATTTTCCTAAGGTTTGGTATGTAAAATACCGATTATGACCTTCCTCCGTTCAATTAATTACCTTGCGCTGATCGGAAAGTTAAATTTCTAAAAATGTATAAACATTGAGGTTCGATTTGAAAAAATATTTTTGTTAGGGTTTAATATCTAAAAATGATAAAAATACAAGGTCAAAAATATATTTTAGCGTAGAAATTTTAACGAATGTACTCGTGAGTTATCCGAGTGATATCGTTGGTCTGTTTTTTTTGAGTATACGCCATGGATAAAAGCTAACGTCAGTCTCTCTATCCCTCCAGAAATGAACCATGAGATCATAAATATATGTATTTATATTATATATAGAGGCAAATTTGTAACTGCAACCTTTTGGCATCTAAAAACTTGTCACAAACTTCTAATAGAGTACAAGACAAGCAGAATATGGTAGGTTTTATTAGTGGCTATTAAAAAGGAGGCGTGAACCGCAAATTGTAGACCTACAACGTACAACTACAAAATGTCGGTCTATATTAGCATCATATTGGTAAATGTATACACTCTCCCTTCCAAAATTAAAAATTAGAGATAGGCTCGAATTTTATCAAACTAAGTTCGTAAAATTTTAAATTTCTAAATTATGATTTAAATTTATTAAAATTTCAAAGTTTGTACGTAGTAATATTTATATATATTTTTTATAATACATTAAATTTAACATCAATTAATATAAAACAAATTCGATTCAAATTTGAATTTTAAAATTTGATAAATATATGTACAACGTCAAAAGTTATATATAAACGGAGAGAGTATTTAATAAGCAGAATAAGCATACTACCATTCCAACGTAGATAAACTAGCATCCAGGTTCAATAACCTAGGCAAGCTCCTCAGCGTTTCCAACTTCAGGAAGAATTGTCGCTTCAGATTGTGGCAGTCCGACTTGGAACTGATTATTAAAACTGATTATAGGTTATTTTCAAAAATAAATTATCTTAAAAGTGTTTGTTTTAGCTAATTTTTAAGCTATTCTAAAATAAAATATACCAAACAGGCTTGTGTGCGCCGAGAGTTAGTAGTATCAAGATGTTCTAGGGTATCTGAACTAGTATGATCCTTGTTAGTGATTTCTTGTGTTGGACTTTCCTTCAGTAGCAGATGCAGCTGCAGAGCCTGCTTCCACATTGCAAGATTTACAAGAAACTGAATTGAGAATGTTTCTGGTCGTTTTCCGGCTTCAGCCTTCTCTTTGGAAAAATGGAGGCAATAAGCCACCCTTGACAGGTGCAGAGACATCATAAATGTGATTAGCACAAAAACGATATGCCATCATAAGTTGAGCAAGAAGCAGAGTCTAATAGGTTCTCAGTACATGGGACCTAGAGTTGGTAACTTGGTCTGGGGATGGCGCCTGCAGACCTCACAGCCTTTTCTCTCTTCATTTTCTAAATTTTACCAACTTGCGGACTGACTGAGACAACCTTGTCTAGCATCTTAGAAATTCACATTGTTGGACACAAAAGTTTTCAGTTTTTGATCAGGTACCAGGTCTCATATACCAACGCATTAGAATTGAACAGCGATAAATCATAAATTAAAAAAAATAAATCCAAAAGTATGTGTATGTGTGGATAAATCATAAATTAAAAAAAATAAATCCAAAAGTATGTGTATGTGTGGCACGTAATAGGTCTCCATATCCCTCTAGAACCGAATCATGAGAGCCAGTGCTTATGGACATAAATGTGTATTTATATACACAGACAATGATGTTTATTACTTCAACCATTTTGGCATCTGAAAACTTGTAACAAAATTCTATTCAAGACAAGCAGAAAATGGTAGATTTTATTAGTGGCTATTAAATAGGAGGCATGGAAAGAAAATTGTAAACCAACAGTGTACAACTCTAAAATGTCAATCTATGTTAGCTAATTCATAAATCCTTTCACTTCTTAATTCTATAATTCTATAAACAGTGTCATCTACAATATAAAATGGCTTATTTGAAAAAGACAACCTTGAGACTCACAGGATTGATGAAAGATTTTGTTAATTTATAAATCCTTTCACTTCTTGTCAGATGGAAGAAGGAGATCATGTAGATTCCATTCGAGATCCATTCAAAGAACGCCTCAATGAACTCTAACCTAGAGAGAAAGATCTAAATGACATTCAAGATTCCGCCTCTTCTAGCCACAAAGAGCTTGAATTTCTTCAACAATTGGTTGCCAAAGGGTTAAAAAAAGGTTGAATACAAGGAGATCGAGTTCCGCATGTTTTATCAAAAGAATAGCCAATAGTTGGATTTGAAACAAAGGAGGTTGATTTCATTTCAGAAATCGATTGACTTGAGAGAAGAGAAAGTCAATGCACAGAAAAATTTGACTGATGACTAATTTGGGAAATTTGATCTAGAAAAGGAGAAAATTGAAAAAATTGGAAAATTCGTAGAAAAAAATAGTAAGGAGATAAAAGATGAAGGAAAGAGAAATTGAATTAAACGAGAAGGATCACAAATAAAGGGATTTAAACATTTTATTAGTAAAAAAGAAAATTGAGACAAACGAGACGAAGTCCATTCTTTCCCAAAAGAAGCACATGCAATAAAGTGAAAAATTGCTTGAAAAGAAGTTTAGGAAGATTGATTCAATCAAATTTTCCAATGAAACTCGAGTGTCAAAAGAAAAACTCGAAGAGAAAGTCAAAGCAATCAAGTTCCATCTGTCTCTTTTTTTCGGAAGTTTTATTGAATCAAGCTTCCTAGACCTCTTTTCGAGCAATTTCTCACTTTCTAGCAATTGCTTCTTTTGCAAAATAATGGACTTTATCTCATTCGTCTTGATTTTTTTTTCTACTAATAAAATGTTTAAATCCCTTTCTATGAGCTCTTCCCTTTAACTCAATTTCTTTTTCCTTCATCTTTATCTCCTTGCAATTTTCCCTTATGGATTTCTCAATTCTTTCAATTTTCTCCATTTTTAGATCAAATTCCACAAACAAGTCATCGATCAAATTTTTCTGCGCATTGATTTTCTCTTCCCTCAACTCAATCGATTTCTGGATTGAAATCAACCTCCTGTGTTTGTAATCCAACTCCTGGTTCTTCTTTTGATATAACTCTCAACCTTAGGTTCGACCTTTTCTTTACCCTTCGGCAACTAATTGTTGGAGAGATTCAAAGCTTTTCGTGGCTAGACGAAACGAAATCTTGAATGCCCCCCTCGGCAACTAAATGTTGGAGAGATTCAAAGCTTTTCATGGCTAAACAAGACGAAATCTTGAATGCTATTGAGATCTCTCCCAATAGATCAGAGATCGCTGAGGCATCCTTCGAAAGAATCTCAAATGGAATCTAATGATCTCGGTAGTCTTTCCATCTGACAAGAAGTGCAAGGATTTCTAAATTAATAGAATCTTTCTTCATTTCTGTGCATTTCAAATATATCTTTTCGAAAGAAGCCACTTTAAATCAATGCAGATGACTGTGTATGGATTATTATTCATGTATATACTTCATGTAGTGCACAGATCTGTATAAAACAATTGAAAGGTGGAGATCTAAACCAGGGTTATGCCTTAGTCGGGTTAGAAAGGGAGATGGGGAGGGAGATGAAGGAGATAGAGATTTAAACCACGGTTTTAAGCTTCTTAGACATCTCTTTGAAATTTTCTTACAATTCATTTTTTTTTCAAAATAGGGAATGCTTTCCCCTCAAAATCCTTTATGCTAATGCAATGTTTAGCACACAGCATACACTAATGACTGAAGATAAAATTTTATGTTTTTCTCTTTGTAGTGTTGATGATGTTAGTTTGTTACTTACTAAACTTGTTAAACTTTGCTTGAATTTGAATAATTTACTATATAGTTGATTTTTTGTTGTATAATTTTTAAGTATAATTATAATTTGGTATTTGTTGAGTACGTCTGCCTTATTTCAATAAGGCCCATGTCTCACCTCATGCTTTAAGTCTAGGCTCCAAGAGACATTTGCACCATGGTGCACACCTCGCCCTAAATATCTTTAGCCTTCCTATGTAGAAGATGATCACTTTCATATGCAATTTTAGGATATTTGTTACAATGGATGATAAGAGCTTGAAGTTGCACTAGAATGAAAGGAATGACAGTCGATGGATAACGAAGTTGCAAGTGTTCTTATATATGCACTCAGTGGATCTTGAAAAGTTAGGTTGGATAGGAAAGGTTTTGTCCTCTACATTTGGAAAAGGGTGACAACGAGTTCGAAGGCAAAAACGGTTTTTGCAAATGAATACTCTTTGGAGGTTTTGGGCATCTTGCAACTTTTAGCTTCCTATGGATTGGGACCTAATTTGACAAAATGAGATTTTAACTCTATTTGTGCCTGCTTGTCAGCATAGACAAACTCCCAAGGTATTCAAACTTATCGGTTTCATGAATAAGTTTAGTCATAATTTTCCAAAATTCTTTTCATGGAAAGATATTTATAGCTAGTTCACATATATTGGTTGCTATGTCCCTATCGAGATGATAATAATAATCAATGTGTCATATGCTCCGTATGTGTTACTTTTTAATACATCAACATGTTCAGAAACTAGATTGACAACAATCGAATTTACATCATTTAACTCATGGATGGCGACTTAGGTCCTTGATCTGCTTCTAAAAATGCAATTTTCAACCCAATTTAGGCTATACATCATTTATTTAAATCTTGGTTCAAACAAACAAATAAGTTTTAAGGCTTCAAAATGGTAACATGAACTTATATTAGCAATGTACCAAATATTTGTTCTCACATCCACACACAGTACACACAACGCCAACATTTGTTGTTTTTTGAATATGTAAAATATATTAAGAAGCAGAGCAAGTATGTGGCATAATTTTTTGCATGGAAGTGTAAGCCATGATGCTTTCCTATTATCAGATAGTCTAATCTAAAATGTTCATCTTTCAGTATTTCATAAAAGTTCATTCTCAGTTCAGCTGAGAATGACTAATCCGTAACCCATCTATTGATAGTCCGTCAAAACATGGCTTTTGACTGACCTATCAAGTATCCTACAACAATTCCACAAGGTGCTCTTCATGGACAGCCAAGTATGTATATCAGCTTATGGCAAAGCAAATGAAAGACCCTTTTTTATACAACATTTATACAGACAAGTAAAATCTAAAAGGCATGATATAGAGAAATTAGATTAAAAATTGAACTCTCAGATTCGTAACGATCCAAATCAGGTTCTTAATTTTTATTGTTGAGGCCTTGAGACAAGTAAATATTTCCAAACAGTATATCAGATATCAAGACATTTATACAGCTAAGTAAATCTAAAAAAGGCATGCTATAGAGAGAGATCAAACAAATACCAGATGAAACAGAAGCAGCTCTCGATTGTCACTGGTCCAAATCAGACAAACCGCAGATGTTTATTCCGCCAGCTTCGAGTGTTTCCTACTTTGCCTTCTAAAAATTGCAAGGAGGAGGTAAAAAGCAAAGTAGTCTTTACACTCTAACTAACATAGTTATAATAGAAAGTACAGTCCCGCTTTGCCTCACGACTTTAGGGGGTTAAATGCATCATTTTAAAGTACAGGTGGTCATGTGAGATGCGGGCCATACTTCAGGTAGTTATATGAATTTTACTCTTTACAATATTGTCCTTCCCAGTGTTGCTAAAGGTGCGCCTAAGCCTGAGTCGCAGTGAGGCTAAGTTTTTGGGCCTCAGGGGATTAAGTGAGGCAAGGCTCTTTTAAGGCGAGTCCTCTTGTGTGCGAATGACTCAAAATAAATCATCTATAGTTTCGCCCCGCGAATCTCTAGATAAAGTTTGTTCTCTCACCTCCTCTTCTCCTTCTTCTATAGCTAACCCTCTTCTCCTCCTTTTATGTCCTTATGTACTTCTTCTTCCTCTTATGCCCTTCTCCTTTTATTTGTCTGTCCTTATTCTCCTTTTTTTGTCCTTTTATTCTTCGTCTTCGTCTTTTTCTCCTTCTGCCATTATTTTTCTTTTCCTATCCTTATTTTTTGTTTCTTCTTTGACAATTACATCCTTAATACATATGTAGACGTATAGGTATTAGCATGACTAATATTAAGGTAAACACTATGTAATGTTCTACTGCAAGTCTGCACACAGCATGCAGTGATGGCTGATGATAAAAATTTTATGTTTTTCTCCTCATAGTGTTGATGATATTAGTTTGTTACTTATTGAACTCGTTAAACTTTGCTTAAGAATTTGAATAATTTAATCTATAGTTGATTTTTTATTGTATAATTTTGTGTATGACTATAATTTGGTATTTGTTAAGTACATGTGCCTCATGTCAATAAGGCCCCCGTCT
>JAUMHB010058912.1:0-15018 GCA_032359685.1 Pittosporum tobira
TGAAACACTTATTCAGCTTTGAAATTGAATATCATATTTGACCTTGAACATATGTTGGCAATTTGGACATATGTTGAAAATTTGACTGCCAATATATTGTTACTACTCTTTGAGTAACAATAATTCCTAAACTCATTGATTCTATCTTGTTAATATTTGGTTACTTTCGTTACAGAAGTTGAAAGTCGCATCTTAATTATTTGTATGATCTTCGAATTCGGGATTGATTGTGGGTGCCTTAGTCTGAGTGGTAATGGTGTACAAATATTATATTAATGGCCTGTGCGACAGAATTGTTAAATTATGATTGTCCTTGATCGGGGGCAAAGACGTGTGGTATTGGTGACGTTTACCTGTGTGGTAAAGTCACATATGATGGCATATCCAGTAATGATATCATGATGATGGTTTAAAGAATGGAGAATCTAGACATTCATAACTGCTTTATTTTCATACTTATATTTTCATGCAATTACATTTGACAATATTTTATATGTCTATATTCTCATTTACACTCAGTTTGTTAACTTATAAGGCTAAAGATAACTTTCTTTGTTTCAGTTATCCTTAGTTATGGTATTTCTTACTGAGCTATTTGAGCTCATTCTTTTGCTTCTTAATCTTTTCAGGTGCAGATAACTAATAGCGGGGTTATTGGGAGAAATGAACTAGAGGTCTAGATGCTTAGATGTTTCCGCTGCGTACTATTTGTTAAAAAAATAAGTTGTGTAGAGAGAGCTGTATAATATTTTTAGTATAATAAGTTGTACCTTATTATAACATTGTGTACTTTAAAGTCTTGTGTATTTATAAGTTCCAAAAATATTAATAAATTAAAAACTCAAGTCAGGGTGTGGATGCCCAGATTTGGGGGTGTCACAAAATTGCCCTTGAGCATAATAATTGTCAAAATAACCAAAATGTCCTTGAACACAATAATTGTCAAAATAATCAAAATGCCTCTGGTCATTATATTATTATTTTAACTAAACTTCTTGAATCGTAGCGACGCAGAACATAATTCTTCCGGACATTATAAGAGGAAATTTTATATTATTAATTGCTCACAAGATCTTGGGTTCTTACATTCTCCCCCTTAAAAAAATTTCGTCCCCGAAATTTTACATATGAAATAATTTGGGGTACTTATCCATGTCGCTTTCCAGCTCCCACATTGCTTCCTCGACGTCGTGGTTCCTCCATATCACTTTGACTAATGCGACCTTTTTGTTGCACAACTTCTTGACTCGGCGGTTAACTATCGCCATAAGGACTTCGACGTAGGTCAAGTCCTGGTTTATCTCAATCGATTGGTAGTCGATTGCTCTATTGAAGTCAGGTTTGTTCGGGCGTAGCATGGCTATGTGGAACACGGTGTGAATATGCCCCAATGTTGGAGGTACGGCTAGTTCATAAGCTACTGCTCCAACTCTCCTCAATATTTAAAAGGGTCCCACAAATATGGGGCTCAGTTTCTCTTTCTTACCAAATCTCATCATTCTTTTCCAGGGTGATACTTTAGGAATGTATACTTGCCCACCTCTAGGATTTGATCTTTGTGGTGGCGGTCCGCGTACAATTTCTGTCTATCATTGGTTGTTTTCATCCTTTTACGAATGACCTTGATGGCGTCCTTGATGGTCATGTTGTAGGTTATGGCAGTAAGGCGAAGTGGTTATGCATTTCCTCCTGTCAACAGTGGTCTTAACCTCTTTCCACTTACTGCAGAGTTGACTTCTTGGGGCAGTTGGGGAATATGTGTCATTTTTCTCCCCATGTGTAGCACACGCGGGTGCTCGAGTTTCGGCAATTGTTTGCTATATGACTAGGTTAGTTGCAGCGATAGCAAATGTTCTTCCCACCGCTCTTGCCATCTTTTCCTTTCTTTCTTTAGGCGAACCCGCCCCCACTGTTTTCTTCATGGGGCCTCTTCCGGTTATTACTTTCCTGGCCCTTGGTTTGCTGGCTTTGACTCCCCTCGATGGATCTCCCTTCATTCCATTTTCACTTATTCACTTCTTTCTTTTTATTGCCCCTATTGAATTTCGACAGGGCTTCTCCACTCCCTTCAGCGATAGTCGCTTTCTCCACCAATCTCGCTTAGTTGTTGATTTCCAAGATAGTCACTCGGTTATAAAGCCAGGGTTTCAATCCCTGCTCGAATCTCTTCGCCTTCCTTTTTTCTATACTGACCTGGTGTGGGGCGAAGCGCGCAAGTTCGTTGAACTTCGTATCATATTTTGCTACTGTCATGTCCCCCTATTTGACAAATTAAACAAGTTAAAGTCTTACAAGGATCGCTCATATGAATAAATTTAAATAACGGAGGCATAAACTTAATTAAAAGTTAAAGTCTTACAATAACAGGGTAAACAATTACAAACAGAAGTCGAACAATGTTCAAATTACAATTTTCAAGCTAGAACAAATCCGGGAACCTCCTAATAGTACTCTACTTTGCCTTTGCCCTTCGAGAATTCGTCTCGCTCGACTAGTTCTGGAATGTTTATAAAACATAGCAAGAGTGAGCGAAAGATACTCAGCAAGTTATTATTCTCCGCCTCTATGTATAAGATATTGTCTACTTATGAATGCAAGTACATTATTCTCCACTTATGCATAAGATATTGTTTCATTTATGCATGCCAGTTATTTCAACTTTTAAATACGTATGATTTAAATTACAGTTTACGTATTTGCCATAAATGTGAAATTTAAGTTACTTGTACATTAGTTGTGCATGTTGAATTCTTGAATGATTATGCATATCCATCATGTATAAGCATGCCCTATTGTTGAAACGTTTATTATTTTCACATGACTCATGGTAATTAGAATTCGAGTATTGAATATAAATTTAAAGACCGGTGTACCGGGACCCTACATGGTTAACTCTTATAGTTGTGACATATACGGCACGAATCGTTAAACTTGACTATGTGTCGAGGATGTTGAAATGACTTTGTGTTAAAATGACTTTGTGTCGAGCAGAAATGTCACCCAATGAATATTCAATTATTCAAAATATTTATTGTTGAATGGCATGATATAACATTTACTCGTATATCATGCATGTTTTGATGGGATTCATATTAACTCGTGAATTCAAAAATTTCAGTTTTAATGATTCAAAACTATACCGTTTTATCTGTTTGACTGGAATGATCATTTTATTCAAAATAGAATAATTTTTTGCTAAGCATCTTTCGCTCACTCTTGTTATATTTTATAAACCTTCCAGAACTAGTCGAGCGAGACGAATCCTCGAAGGGCAAAGACAAAGTAGAGCACTATTAGGAGGTTCTCGGATTTGTTCTACCTTGAAAATTATAATTTGAACATTGTATGATTTCTGTTCGTACTTGTTTATCCTGTTATTATAAGACTTTAACTTTTAATTAAGTTTGTGTTTCCGCTGTATAAAATTATTCGTATGAGCGATCCTTGTAAGATATAACAGGGCGAGTTGTCGAATATTGACTACTCAACATACTGAGATGATATATGACGACCAGATTTCCACGATGATTCAGATGTGGAAATTTGGGAGGGTCACACAAGGCTTTGATTTTAGCAAAATATTTTGTTTTGAATCTTCTTTTCATATGGTTCTTTGATGAAGCAAAAGAAATATTTCGTGTTGTTACCAGTTAATTGCTACTTACACAAATTTAGATCACAATATTTTTGATATTTTTGTTGCCGCTACTCTATGGCTTTTTCAGATATATCATAAGTTATATTTGTAAGCTTGCATTTTTGTAAATACTATTTTGTTTAGTTGATGTAAAAACTAATTTCGTTTATTACAGTGATTTTTGTTTTTTTAGTTAAATGTCAAAATAGAAAATTTTTTTATGGAATGAATTTGATTCAATTTTAAGCCTTAAAAATACTCAAAAATTGAAAAGAAAATAAACACTCTTTTGATTAAGTCAAAACCTGTATTAATTTATACCAAATTCACATTCATAAAATTCACACTAATTTATAACTATTTCATTAAATGCAATTATTAAAAATTTTAAACTCATAATATAATTTTAAATAAAAAGTTATGTCAAACCCGCGTCTTACTCTGTTCCTCTGGTTGGAGGGACAGTCTCAAAATTTGAGTCAAGAATTCGGACCTGTCTCCTAAACCCACAACACCACGTAATGCCATCTACTTTGTACCCTCTCAGTCTCACCACGTGGGAACGCCTGACAAATTTGGAGTACAAATTTGTTTTCTTGTTTACAGAATCCAAACACTGTCTTCCAATCACCCTGCGACACACCTGCCTGCACTTTTGATTACTCACTAAATTATACGTGTACGTATACTCCCATCTATACCTATCTGCAGCTGTATACAAGATTATAAATAAATCAAATTAAATTGAATATTAATTTATTAAAATTTTGTTTGTATAATTTGTTAAATTTAAAATAAAATTTATTTAATGACCAAGTTAAATATAAATATGAATAAAATTTAAATGATTTTCAAAATTTTAAATTGAGTTCTATTAAATAATTAATAAAATTTTAAAATATATTTATATTTTAATCATTAATATTTTTAACTAAACTCATATTTAAATTTTTAAGCGAACCATCTCATTTAAATCTAAACTATTTAATTATATTTACGTGTATAGTCTAGCGCTGTCGGTAAAAAAAATAGGGCGTACTTAAGTATAAGGTTAATGTTTTTTTTAACGTGGGGAAGGGAAAAAGCAGGCGCCGCTGAGCAGCGGCGTACGTTAAAGTATTAGGGCATACGTAAGCATGCGGCGTGTTTGGGTTTGAGTAGTCGAGTTACATGACATAAAAAAGCAAACTCCTCTTTATGTCTAATCAGCCGGCGGCTCCCTTTTTGCCTCCTCTCTACCGGCCCCACACACCCACCACCCCACTTTCCGTTAAATTTCACGCCACCTTATCTTCGCTATAATTAAGAAAAAGTGAATAATACAGTATATTCTACATTTTATGAGTTGGATGGATTTTAATGTAATACTATACTTGAAAAGTTATCATTTAATCTTAAGGATTTTGTTCACTCTGTGTTAAATTTACACGCGTGATCTTTAGCTGTTCAAGACGAGATCATGTGACTGTAAGTAAATTAAATAAATCTTTCATCATAAAAACAAATGTAATAGTTTGACAAATTGTAATTTTTATAAAATTCTTTTAATTTATTCTATGTTTAAAAAAATAGTACTCAAACATAACAAAAATTAGTATTGGATAGACTTATATAATTATAAATTTAAAAATTAAAATTATATTTTAAATTTAATTTTAATTTTAATAATTATAAATTAAATTTGGTAAACAGGAAAATGTTTCTGCTCATCTACAAAGTTTGACACAGAGCAGTCGCAGTACTACTAGTAACATGCACAGTTTACAACGTGGAAATTAGGTTCCCATAAATGAATCCCAAGTATCAACCACATAATTGGTATAAATATACATATCTTTTATGTTTGAAGTTTGAAGTTTGAAATTTCCTCACAAAATGTTTTGCACGTTTAAAATTTCCATATGTATCATGTCATTGTATTGACTACGAACATCCATCTAGAATATACAGCCCATGTTCTGATCAGATCAGATCCAACGGTGGAGAAGATCCCAGGAAGTAGACAAAAGTGATGAGCCGCGTAGAATAGTTTTAGACTTCTGAGAATAATTTGAGAGACGTCGTCGTGCCTCCAAACCGACGATTTTACGGGTGGCATGGTGAGTCTTTTAATCTTTTATGATTGTTTTAAAAATTAACAAAATAATTTATATCATAAAAAATGAGTTTAATGTTTTAGATGATCCTAGTTAGATATTTATCGGATATAAAAAGAGATTAATTAATTTTAAAATTTTAACCAATTTAAATGTTAGACGATCATTTAAAATTTAATATAAATTTTTTAATATTAAATAAAATTTTTTAGAACATATCCTTTTATATAATTAATACCCCCATGTGACATAAATATTTGTATATAAAAAATTAAACATTTTGAAGAATATGTTTGATAACTTGAGCGAAAAAATGTGTAAACGTAACATAGGGTGACATAAATACTTGAAAAGTTAGCATGGGGGTATTTAATATTAAGCGAAATGTGTAAAGGATATGTTCTAAAAATGTTCGCTTAAGATTAAACATGGGGGTATTATATCATTTAATTTTTTATAATTTTTAATAAATATATATGATTATAAAATAATTTTTTAATTTTTTTTTATAACATTATAGTTTTTAATAGTTAAGTAGTGGTTAAAGTGATAAACTATAATGTTGAAGTAGCGGGTTCAAATAGTTTTAGATAAAAGATTAGTGATTGAAGTGATTGGTCATAATACTATAATATTGATTAAAATAAATTTGATAAAATAATAATAAGTTAGACAGTTTTATTCTACTATTTTTTCATAAAGTGAAAATATTATAATAATTATGAAACAACTGAAAAAAATTATTACAATTAATCTGAGACATAATTAGTAATACCTAAGTTTAGAAATGTTAATAGTTTAATATGTACTTACAAATTTTAAGCTCTGTTTGGAACTGATATATTATTGAAACTAATTACAATTTATTTTAAAAAATAAACTATCTTAGAAATATTTATTTTTGTTAATTTATTTTAATTTACAAATAAATTTTAAACTGTTTTAAAATAAAATATATCAAACAGATTCTTAATCTTACAAAGTTCTTCATGAAAATGTACCTCAAATTCATGTAAGCAAAAAATGGTGGAAATAATAATTTCGCTTGCCCGAAACCTTAAATTTATTACTAACCTCATTGTTTACGAGTTTTATTAATTTTAAAAAATATTTAAATTAAAATAAGTTACAAATAAAAAAATATTAATTAATTTTTTAAAATAAATTGAGAATATTGTAATATTCACTTTATAATTTTTTAAATTTACTTAAAATAAATATTTTTAAAATAATTTATTATAAAAAATAAGATATATATTGCTGTAATAAATTATCCGAACAGACTACTGTGATACAAAAGATCAAATACACACATTTTCACGTGACAGGTAGTACATGGAAACTGCTAAATTCTCTCTCCTTCTCACTCTTTTTAGCTCCAGGCCCCTTTACACTTCCATCTCTCTGTGAAAACACACACTTCCCTCTCTAGAAACACACATACCATGACACTCACAAAAGAGGGACACTACAGAGGAGTGAGAAGGAGACCATGGGGACGCTACGCCGCTGAAATCCGTGACCCATGGAAGAAAACTAGGGTTTGGCTGGGCACTTTCAACACCCCGGAGGAAGCCGCTTTGGCTTACGACGGTGCCGCAAGGACCCTCCGTGGTTCCAAGGCCAGGACCAACTTTCCGCTGCCGTCCACCACCTTGCCTCTCGACCTCAACCACCCCTCCGACAACCGGTGGTCCTCCCCTCCAAATCGCCTCGTCATTCGAGAGTTTCTCCACACTTCTGTGCTCAAAGATCACGTTGACCACTCCTCCTCAGGCTCAATGGACCGCCGTGCGGCTGCTGTCTCGGGGGAGGCTCCGGTGACGGAGACTTCGAGTACGGCGGCGTATCTCGGGCTCGTCGGACGTGGGTTGCCAATAGATTTGAACGAGCCGCCACCACTTTGGCTGTGAGTGAGGTTATTTTAAAGATAAGCATTTCAAGAAAACGACAACGTTTATGGGCTCTTTAAGAACGTTCTTGTTTTATTTTTGTATATAAAGGTGGGTTAATTCAAGTTAAGAAAATGAATCTCTCATGAGTAGAATAAGACGAGCTTTATGGCATAGGCTTACTTTTTGTATTTGTGTGTCCTAAAATGCTAGTCCTATTTGCAATTAATCCCTAGCTTTCCATTCATGTCGACATATTTACTTATTTTAGAACTCCAAAGTCCATATATATACTCTTAAAAATTGGTTTAAGTTTAATTTCAAAATCAAAATTTTAAATTTTTAAAAGTAATAATTAGATATATATTTATTTATTTATTTATTAAATATTAGAACTGGTGACCGTTGAAGTTAAGTTTACAGTGATTTGCTCAGTCCGACTCCTTAAAAAAAGAACTTGTCTAGGCCTTTCACAAAAGTACTTCGTGCTCAATATATTGGTTTTCCTCTTTATCTTAACGAAATTTTCCCGTTAAAAAATTGGAAAAGTGAAGAAATGAGCTGCCGGCTTTTGGGTCACTCTCTTCCGTCTCAATTGTCTCCTTTATATATATATATATATAAGTGATTAATAAATTAATATCAACTCTTAAAATAATATATGGAAAGTAAGGATGGGCAATAAGATTGATGTTAATGTGATAGCTGTAAGCTTTCTTTTACAGTAAGCTCCATCTAATAATTAAAATTTGCTTAAAGTATTATTATTGCTGTATTGATTAAGACTGTCAAGTAATTAATTAAAGATTTAAACATGTGAAAAAGGGGTCCGACGGCCAACATCTGTTGGTCAGTTTTTTGAACCAGTCGTTCTAGGACTATTCTTACGATACTTATTATTATCACAACTAAAATCCATGTATTTGATTTAAGGGAGTCATGTTGACTTACTTCGAAAATTAAATATACTTCTCAAAAACGAAAGTTTTTATAAATAAATAATCTCTTACATTTTATATTTCAAAAAGATATTTTTAAAAAATATTATTTTTAGAAAAATAATGTAAGACTTTATTTATATTTTATAAATTATAAATACCATAGTCTCTATTACTATTAAAGTATAAATTAATCTTTGATTAGATGTACGAAAGTAAAATAAACATCTGTAATTGTAACGAATGTAGTAACTTAGTTGGTTTCCAAGGATATGAACTTATGAAGGGAGATAATAAAGGTGTAATCTATAAATACATATATATATATTTGTATATACACACACACGCACACACTTTATTAACGATCTATTACTCGTGAAATTTCAGCTAACTTATATTATCTTATGTTATGTTTAATCCACTAGATATGTGAATGTAATAATTAAAAAATATATATAATAATATTAAATTAATATATCATATCTGGTTTAATCATTATAGTTTTATCATACATGTGTATTACGTCAGTTTTAAGATATAATTAAAAACACACACACACACACACTATAATATAACAAGATTTATACATGTAATATTTTATTAATAATATAAATAAATTAAACAATAAAAATATTCCATCAATGTAATAGTTTATTACTCCATTACAGGACTAGTGACACAACTGCACAAGGTGAAGGTAGGCTACAGACAAAATGGGGCATTAGTTATGGGAAAAGGAGACGAAAGAAAAGAGAATCCAAATTTTCTACTACTTGCAAATGTCACCAACTTTTTTTTTTTTTTTTTTTCTTTCAATTTCCTTTCCTTTCCTTTCATCTACCTAATAAAGCTTCAGCACTCAGCAGTACCACCAAACAGGTAGTGCACGGCACCTGCCTCAGATTCTTCAGATTTTGCACCTCTGCCAACCTGCTGCCTCCTTCAAATCTTCGATAGCTTAAACTGGGCTTTTATATTTACTACTCGATCCCTCCGTCCCAAAAGAACGAGCCTTATACCATTTTCGTTGTCTTAAAATGAATGAGTTGAGCACGTAATTCAATAAAAGTATTTGGAGTATGTTTTTTAAAAAAAAATAATAATTTTATAAGAATATTTAAATTTTTTTTATTACTCAAAATATTTCCATCTCATTAAAAATATATTTTTTTTTATTTACAGACTTAAAATGTGTTAGTCATTTTTTTGGGAGATTAGGAATACATTCTATTTTTAGTCTAAATTATTGTGTTTCTTTTTTTCACGGTTTGACTTGTCCAAACTGCACCTCCAACGCTTGTGAGCTTGTTTGGGCCTTATGCATAATTGGGCTGTCCTGAAACTGGCTCACTGAGGCCGGTTGCTGGGCCGATGTGTTTATATATAATTTCGAACAAATGAAAAAGAAACCTTTTGACCGAATTAGAGAGATGTGGACTACATAGATTATACGAGGAAGTTCTTCAGAAAAGTAAAAGAGGAAAACATTAGAAAAAGAAAAAGGGACACCTTTGTTCAAAACCTTTTTTTTTAAAATATATAATAACGCAATAAATTAGCCCCCGCTTAATACTCCACTCTTTGCCAGGAAAGAGTCAGCCAATAAAGTAATCAAAACTCAAAAACGATATTACCCCAATTTGACACAACTTATTTTATCAATTAATTAATTATTTTAAAAATAAATTATATTAAAAATAATTATTTCAAATAATATTTAAGGTACTATAAATTAAATATTAAAATATTTTAAAATATTAGTTAACAAAAATTAATTCAGAGATATTTTTTACTTCTTATAATTTATTTAAATTACAAGTAACTTCATAAATATAAATAAATTGTCACTAACATGACCATCTGCTCAGAGGATATGGACGGCCATGAATGGGTCCCACCCAAGCGGCAGCCGCGCTTTTTCGTACGCCGCCCGCGTTTATGTGGGCGCTCTTTCTTTTTTAATTCATCTACGTACTTCAAATTGGTACTAATTTAATCGTCGTCCTTTTTGTGAACATTATAGGGATTATTTGTTTTAATTTATTGAAATTAATTATATTTTATTTTTAAAAAGTAATTATTTTTTATTAATTTTAAAAAAATTATAAGTTAAATATATTTTATATTGTCAATTTTTTTTTTAAAAAAATTAATCAATATGTATTTTTTTAACTTATAATTTTTTTTAATTATAAAATAATCTTTAAGCTGTTCTAAAATAAGTTTTGCCAAGCAGACCCATAATCCTCCTCCTCTTTTCACACTTTTTACATTTTTCTTGGTAAAGTTTATTACTCCAAGCACATACGGAATATCTTTAAGTTATATTTTCATAATTATCTATTATTAAGGATTTACAAATTAAATCAAATTTAATATAAAATTTATTTAATTATTAAATTCACGAATATAAATTGAATTTGATTAATTTAAATATATATATATTAGTTAATAACTCAAATCAAATAAATCAAATCCGAATCACTTGATTATAACGTGATTACACAAGCTCCGGAAATAATAAACAAACATGTAAAATCACCACGTTCCAAAAGAACAAAAAAAAAAAAAAAAAGGCATAAGATTTTATAATCAGACGGCAGCACTTACACCATAAAAGTAGCTCGAATCTCGAGAAATGGTAATTTCAAAGACTCAAACAAAGCAGATCCGGTCGGTCGTTACCCAGAATCCGCTAATCATGTCACGGACAAGGGTGTGCCAACATTCATTTGCCTTTTCTTTTGCCTCCATAATTACAAACGATGGGCAAATGAGATATTAAATGGGGAAAAAAGATATGTGCATATTTACTCTACATTTATTATAAATAAAATAATATAAAATATATTATTTAAAAATTTTAAATATTTAATTTAAAAAATAAAAATATTTTTTTATTATATTACTTATTTTATTAAATTAGTGTATAATAGTTGTGTAACAGATATATATGTTTAAGAAGGTGTTAGAGAGAGAAAAAGATAAATGGAAAATGAGAGGAGAGACGCACGAAAGCAGTGGGGTTTAGAAAATTTGTTTAAATCCCATTAATCCTTTACTCTCTACGTATTAAAAATAATGAAGTTGGATTTTTTTTTTTATATTTTAAAATAAAAAATTTAGACACATACACTAATAAAAAAATATGTAATACGTGTTTAAAGAAAAAGAAGATACTTACATTTTTTATAATTCAAAATTTTTCTCTTATTAAAATTAATTTTTCTTAATTTATAAATTTTAGGCGTTTTAATTATTACTTTTAAGACATGGGGAGCTTTAAAAAAATATGCTCCACTGAAAAGCAAAAGGACGCTTGAAAAATACTTGGCCTGCTAGAAAAAAACAATAAAGGAGAAGACAAACTTACCCTTTGTTTGCTTCATACTTGTCCTCAACTAATATAGGAAAAGGATGACCGAAAATGTAAACCACTCAAAAATTAGGTTTTACAATAATTCAATTTTAATATAATTATATAATATAAAAGCTGAATAGCTTTCGTTTTCGAACAATTTCTCTACCTATAACTTGGAAAGGAATTAGAGCATATTGTACTTTGATGCCATAGCCATGAGCATCACTCTTTAAGAAGTTTATTCCATAATTAACATTTGGTTTTGTGACATTACAGTTTAACACGGAACTTCTTTAGGATCAGAGGTTTCCAGAATAGACCGGTAGAAATGTAATTATTAAATTTACCTCCACAGTTAAAAAAATAATAACGTAAAATAGAATAGTGCACTACATTGATGCCAAGTGTTTTATGTTGAATTGGTCCATCGCGTGTAGCAAACAGGCCACCATTGTAGTAATTTAACTCAACTTCAATCATTTTTATTAAACCCCTTATTATATATTATTCTGTCTTAAAAAAATAATTTTTGATACTTTCTTAGTTGTCTTAAAAAAAAAATTAATTTATTATTTATTATTTTTAATTATTTAATTATTTTTATTTTATATTACATAAAAAAAATTTCTCTTTATTATTATAAAATATACTTATAAAAATAATTTTATCAAAAAATTATATATTTTTTATTAAAAAATTAAATTTTTTTTTAATTTACTCATTTTATTTTTACTTTTCAGAGCAGTACTAATTTCTTGTATAATTCTGAAATGTTGTAAAAAAAAAAATAACTTTTAGCAGTAAAAATATAGCCACAAAAGGTAAAAATAGGAAATTAGGCTTTAAATTCTTGTCCAATGATAACACATGCCTACGACTCTACGAGTCAAAGGCGTACCATATGTACCAAAAAAAAGAGGCAAACTCCGCGGCTCCAAATTCATGCCCTGTTGGTACAGACGCATAACACACGTGTCTTAACCGTACAGATACACTGTAAATTAGTTTATCTTCTCCGGCAACACTTTCAATTATACTCACAATAATCATTAAAAAAACAAAAAGAAAGAAATATAAAATTAAGAACAGAAGAAAATTCATATCAGAAAATTATAAATTAAAAAAAAAAGGCAAAATATTCATGTTAGAAAATTTAGCTATGGATTCCAAAGGGAAATACAGTACGTTACATCCGACGGCAAACAGCTAGGATTTCTTCCAGCCGCAAAAAAAGGTCAGATATATAACCATTATCGCTAGGTGCCACCTGAAGCTGTGACTCCGGAAAAAAACATATAATCCTTTTGAAGTTTTTGCTAGAGTAATACTCCCTCTGGAAGAATGAGCTGTTACTCATTATTTTGTCTTCTAAAATTATGAGTCTAAGGCTCATTTTTTTTTTACGGAGAGAGTATATAATATCAACTACTACGACAAATCGCTGGAGAAAAATATGAGATACTAAAGATTGATAGCTTTTAGTGAAATTCCGGCGGCGGTGGAACGTTCAGATCTATGTTAAGCCCCATGCGGTGGTTTGGAATCAAGTCGACAACCGAAGAGGAATCGGAATCACTCAAGGACCCACCGCTGACCTTGCAAGCCTGCGGGGCAACCGCAACACAGCCGTAGCTCAGATTCACCGGAATTGGTCCGACGATCGTCGGATAAACACCGGAGACACCTCTGACCAACTGAGGAACTTGAATCTGCTGGTGGTGGAACGGAAGCCTAACGTAGGATCCGAATTCGAATCCGGATTCGGGAGCAGCGAGGTTAAGATCCAACGCCGGTGAATCCGCCATCAGACGAGGCGGCGAAAGAGCCTCGCGACTAGAGGACTCCACAGTGCTGGTCTGGCTCGGACTTTGGTTTGGAGAAAAGGGCCAATTATTAGTTTTGGCGTTAGGTTTCTTTTCAATAAAGTTTACATTCACAAGTTCATCCGACGTCGGGAAATTGGTTTTGGCTTTGTCCCCGCGAAAGCCACGAGCGGCGGCGTCATAAGCCCTAGCCGCCTCCTCCGCCGTATCGAATGTGCCTAACCAGACACGGCTCTTCTTGCCGGGATCTCGGATCTCGGCGGCGTATCTTCCCCACGGCCGCCTCCTTACGCCCCTAAAATGCGTCTCCTTTGCGCCGCCAGTAACGACGCCGTTTTTCTTTGGTGATCCCGTCGGCTTTTCCCTTGGTGCCATTTGCTTTTATATACAGTATGTATTAGATATATAAGTGATATGTAAAGAGTATAATAGGGTCAGGTTGTGTTGGGATCGTGAGGGTGGTTAACTGGCTATTATATAGGGGGAGAAGCGGAGTCCGTTAAAGGGTTTGACGAGGAGCAGCCTTCGTAACATCTTAGTATTCTGGTCCAGTCGTGGGGTTACGTGGCATTGTGGGTTTTGTTGGCGGCTTCGTTTTTTGGGTCCACCTTTCTTATGCATGTTTTTAGAAGAGAAGACATCAATAAAATAATCTTCCATTTTTATGGAAAGAAAAAAAAACTTGGTACTCGATACCCATGAGTCATGTCAATTTGAATGAGAGTAAATTGATTTTTGGATTTTTTTTACAATTTTAAATTTAAAATGCATAGTCTTAGCATGTTTGACAAATAAAAAATTATAGTTAAAAATTAATTTTTGAACAATTATTTAAGTCAAAATATATCATACAAAAAATTTAATAGTGTGAAATAATTTTTAGACTTTTGAAATTTTTCATTCATGATTAATTATTAAAAATATATTTATGTTTTTAAAAACTACTATACTTATCTTATTTATCTTAATTCCTTAATACATATATTAACATATCAATTTTAAAATAAATATTTTTTTAATAATAACAAACATACTAATATAAAATTAACTTAAAATATAATAATTTTAAAAAAAAATTAAGACTAATCCATATATTTGAGTTCAATAAGACTATCATGTATTTACCATAACTTTTAAAAGACATTAAATAGATATTTCTCTATTTAAATAATTATTATGTGAAATTAACATAGTTGCTATAATAATAATAATAAAATATTTATGTCAACTCAATGAAAAAAACAGAGTCTCTTCAAATTAACTTATATATA
>JAUMHB010058934.1:0-15017 GCA_032359685.1 Pittosporum tobira
AGATGTCTCAAAAATTATAATATTCTTATTTTGAAAAAACAAATAAATTATTTAATTTATAATTATTTTATCAAATATAACTCATCAATTCAATTATTATTTTAATAATCAAACTCACAACTTTAAATATTAATTTATTACTTTAAATTTTATAATATATATATTGGGTACATATAAAATATATCTTTTAAAATCTATTAAAACTCCAACATTTTAATTATTTGTGGGATAGTAGGTCTATGAGGTTGGAAGTGAAAAGGCCAAAGTGTGGGGCCCAAAAGAGGGTGTGTGGGGTAAGATAAAGAATCACGGTTTGTGCCTTGATTAGGGTACAACGCGTGCGTGCTAATTCCCCTTTTAGTACTGAAAGTGGGCATTGGAAGATGCCGTCAGATTTTTGTCACTTTTCCTTTCCGTTATTTTTATCCGTCGTTTATTCTTTCCTTCCAAATTTTTAAAATATTTTATTTACAATTCAACTGTATATATAATAAAAACATAAAAAGATATTTGTAAATTGAAACTTTTTATTTTATATATTAAAATTTTATTAGAATTTTAGTGGCATGAATTAATTATTTCTTGATTTTACATAAGGAGAATATATATTATCAAATTTCTCAAGGTATAATTACTTAATTTTAAAAATATTTTTATCACATATACAATTGAATTATTAAAAAAATTATTTAAAATTTTTATTGATAAAGTAATTTATAACAAAAGTTTGACTAGTACATAACACAGACACATTTACACCCACCCTATGAAATTTCGTAATTAAAATTATTTTAAACTTGTATGCAACAGTATTTTAAATTTATATAATTTAAACCATTAAATTCGACATTAATAAAATAAAAAATATATATTTTAAATTTACATTTAATAATATAATATATTATATTATAAATCATAAATATTCTTTATTTTATAATGAATAAAGTTGATCATTCCATCTGGACGGTCCATTCTATCAAAAGTCCCACGAACAAGTCTCTACTCATCAAACGCAGAGTCATCCATGTAGTACTACTTTGGTTGAAGGTATAAACCAGAAGTTATATGAAAAAGGTCAATAATCTGACTTATCGTGGGCCCCACCTTATGGACTAATTAAGACTTTACACCTTCCTCCACGGAGAAAAAATTTCCATCGGTAGGTGGATATGATAATGCTTTGTGGGCACTCATATTTAATATTTCTGTTTTTATTTTAATGCATAGAAAGGTACTCTCCATGGAGGTGTAGAGTGTTTGAAGCTTTAAATATGTTAGTAATTAAATAGTACGCGATCTTGTCCATGTGGGTCCCCGTCGTCTTATCCTCCCTTGATTGCCACGTGTACGGATCAGATGCTAGGCACCAGCCAAGGTGCATGATATGAATCGTGTGATGATACGCATGTGATTACTGTGTGTTTGAATAAAGTAAGTGAAAACGGAGGCGTCTTTGTTAGGGCACAATGACCTAATCTCCGGTGCAACCAATAATTACTAATTAAAAAATATTTATAAAGAATGTAATTTTATGTATGAAGTTATGAACCACAATACTACCCCAAAAAATTTCATCTTCCACCGACAGCCACACGTTAACAATTTAATCATATTAGTATACCCATCTGTAAATCTCACTCTTGACTTGTTATTCACTTTTCCTAAGTATTAGGATTATTTTTTATTTGGAATTAATTGATACAACAGAAAAAACGATTAATTTTTTTTTTGAGGGATGGTGCAATAGTTCTATCAAGTATACATAAGATCATTGAGTATTGAAGACCAGAGTGGACATCTCTAAGAAGTGAGGGGTCTCAAGGCCTCGGTCGTAACCATTGAGCTATGACCTAATTGGTTTAGAAAGTGATTAGTTTAACGTACTAATCAAAAATAATTAAGTTTAATCTCTAAACTCTAAATATTGATAAATCCTTGTAACAACAAGGAATGAACGAATCTCAAAGAAAAAATTAATATATTAAAATATTAATAATTTGAATAATTTTTAATACATCATAGGATAGGATGATGTTTATAAATACTCAATTAAAAACTAATCCTAATTAGCAAAAGTAAATAATAGGCTTCCAAATCTATCTAGGAATACTAAATAATAAATCCTAACTAAATTGAAATTCTAACTCAATTATTATAATCTTGTTCTGAATCAACTATTAATATAATAATATTTTAAATTAAACTACTAGACTATTGTAAATAATAAATAACAATACATAAAATAAATTAATTTTTCATTAATACTAAAATATAAAATAATTCGAATCTTTATTGATTTTCTTCACTACATCAGGTTTCCTATTTATATTTTAAATTCTGGAAAGCTAGATACCCTAGAACCCCAAATAAGAGCATATAGATAGGAAAATATGAGAGTTACAAAATTTGTATGTTTAAAACTCACATGGATTAAAACAATTTAAAAAATATTCACAACAAAAGAAGCATCATTTTTTTAAATTTTAGGATTTAGTGTATTGATTTTAAAAAAATCAAAAAGATACTTTTTTTTTGTGGACCAAATAAAATAAATCACCATAAACATTCAGTCTACTACTTTTATTTATTTATTTTGTCTTTCTTTTTCTTCTTCTATTTTTCCTTGTTTTACTCCCGCCTTTTAATAGTTTTGGTTTGGATGACACTCCTCACCTCCCTCCTTCAATGTTCAAGTTGGGCATCTTGATGAAAAGTTGAATTTTATGAGTTGGTTAAAGTATAACTTAGCTGATATAGTGACAAATATTTTCGCTATTGTTTTTAAGGCGGACGGTGTATTGTTCATTGAGTTCATATATAGGTGTTTTTTAAGTTATTCTTTTTGAGTAAATTTTATTTTGCGCCCATTAATTATACTTGGTGTTTTAGTTTACACCTTAATATTTTAAATGAGTCAATTTACCCCTCATAATTTACATTTTTGTTTTAGAATACATCTCCTCGGAAGAAAATAATCAAAATTTTCACTGTCATCTGAAATGTGTGTCTCACATGGTGCGTAAACAAGGACATAACTATACATTTTTACTTTAAATTTTTTTTTTTTAAGTAAAAATTTTATTGTAAGCTGTGAACATGGCAGCTGGATAATACGCTTTAGTTGCTTTCATCAATTTTTTTTTTTTTTTGTGCGCAACTTAAAATGAATTCAATTTTTTAAATAAATAAATAAATAAATAAATGAAATCATGTTCTAAATTAGGTTTCAATTAAAAATGGACGAATTTTATTGTCATTTAATATCGCTATTTCAAAATCTAATGAAGCTTTTATAATCCTAATGTGTTATGGAGATCTAATAGCGGTCGACGTACTAGGACAAAACACATGCATGTGAAGTCTATACAAAAATATATGATCGGAGATTAAGTGCAAGTATATATCAATCAAATTATAATATAAAAAATTATCGTTTTCACGAAAATTGAAGTCAGTTATGTACCACTATTCTAGCTTTTATTTTATCTAGCAAATAAATAAACATTTGATTTTTAAACTAACAAATAACTACTATAACAATTAGATCTAAACTAAATAAGAGATTAATCAAATTTATAAAAATATGATAAGATTTCGATTTCATCTATTCAATCATAATTTAGAGTTTACTAACTTTATCATGCAATTTATATTAATTCAACATGTTTATGATAGAGGAATATCCCTATATTAGATACTAGCCTATTCCTAGTTAAAGTATCTCTATTCCAATTATTAACCCAACATATCTCTATGTGAATTTAAATAATTAAGAGAATATTAAGTATTGGGGTATCTTAAAGTCAAACGTAAGTTTTGATTATGACAACTAAGTGCTAATGATATTACAAGATGTCTCATGAAATATCAACGATACAACATGTATGAGACACATTGATTACAAGAATTCAATTGATAAATGCAACACAAATTGATCACGAGAAATTCAACAATGATTGATCACAAGATAACCAAATGATCTTGCAAGAGGTTATGATGCAAGAAATTCCAATTACAATAAGTCAAGGCAAGACAACGGACGAACCAGATCAAGACAACTAGAACCTAGGATTTAGTCCATCTTGTAGGATTTTTCATGTAAGTGAATAATTCTATGATAATGTTGGATACAAGCCTAAAAATCAAATTTAATTAAAATTAAGCTTTTAAAAGGAAAAATAATTTTTGTGAAAATACAATTTAAATTAGAAAATAATTTTTTATCATTAAAAACTTTACAATTTTTTTTATAAAATTTTCTGTCCAAGTCGGTCCCTCGTCGGGCCCTAGTCGGTCCCTCTTTGGGACAACTTCGGTCATTCCTCGGGACGGGTTCGATCCCTCTTCGGGACATCTTTAAAAATCGGCTAATTCATTTCAAAAGTTTTTCGGGCCCTAGTCGGTCCCTCCTCGGTCCAGCCTCGGTCCCTATTCAGGACAACTTTGGGCTCTCTCTGTGCAAGTTGTCCAACGTACGTATTTTCAAAATAATTTTTTTTTGTCTGTTGTGAAGAACAATTTACGCACAGTGATTGGTTTTCCTCATACTATAAAAAAAACTAATCATTTGACAATGATTAGCATCCTTTTCAAAGCTATTATCTCTTACAAAATAAAAGCTTTTTAATATCTCTCCTCTCAAATTCTTTTATACTTATTTTTGAGAGATATTATTATATGTTAAGCCTTGTATCTAGTCTATCTATGAGCTATTCATACCTTATTCTTTTGATGTACTTTTCTTCGATATGAATTTTATTTTATCTCTATAACCGAAAAAATGATCTACTGAAAATGTCTCGGTTTGTTCTTGAGAAAAGAGAAGGGAGTCACATGTCTAAGATGTAATTGTAAATGAGATCGCTTAAAGTGTAACTAAAGGTTTCTCCACTGAGAAGGAGCTAAGAATAGTAGATTCTTAAGAATCTCAACTCCGGAGAGGGGGCTTGGTGATCAGTGCTTATTATGTACATATTTTCTTATGATTATTCTCTTGATTTATTATAAAAATGCATAGATTGGGCCTATATATCTTTGTTTGGGCTAACAAATCATCAATCCAAGGGATTAGATATATTATATTATTATTGGGTTTATAATGCAGAGAATTGGGCTTGAAAAAGCCTATTTCGGAGAAAAAATTTGTTTAACCTAATCCCGGACGAGCAAGAATTACCTGGAATCGAAGCAGGAGCATAAGGCAAACAACTAAGGACCTTATGGCCTGGCTTATGGCCATAAGCCAGCCCATAAGGGAGCTTACGGGCATAGGCCAGGTAGTAAGGCAGGTCGTACAACTTTTCGCGAATTTTATTGACTTTTCTGGAAGGCTTTGACCAAGGTTATTTTGGGTTTTTCTAGAAGCTTTTCAAGATATATCTAAGTGGGAGATCGAATCAGAATCAAATTGTGAGAAGACCCAAAGACTATGCCTATATAAACTCCCTACTAGCTCTTAAAAATAAACTTTTCATACAATATACGATCAAGAGGAGATCTAGAGCTCAAGGGGACGGGAGACCGAAGGGCTACCACACGAAGACATCTACCCGAGTTCTTATGAGTTTCTCTATCTTTTCTATTGTATTTTGTAGATTAGTCATGTTCTAATTTATCTTATACTAAGGCTATACGGATTTTAGTCATGATTAATTAAAAGTTTATTTCATATTTATTACGCGTTCATATTGATTTCACATATTTATTGAGTTATGATACATGTTCTTAGTGCTTTTGAATACTTGATCAATATTTAGATGATATAGGTTAACAAATTGAAGGACGTAACTGTGAAGGTTTGTTAATGGCTCAACTGAATCATAACCGGAAGTTAAACTTTGCTAGGAATAGTTCAAGGTGATCTGTGCGGTTTCGGGAGTAGTTGGCTTAAAAATGGCTAATAAAATCGGGAATTCCATAAAACATTAATGCTCTCTTTATTATTTAAATTCACATAGGAATATGATGGGTTAATAATAGGAGTAGGGTACTTTCACTAAGAATAAGCTAGTATCTAAATTAGAAAAATTCCACTGTCATAGATATGTCAAATTAATATCAATTGTCTAATAAAAATAGTAAACCCCAAATTATGATTGAATAAATAAAGTTGAAATCTTAGCATATCTTTATCATATTTTATTATCTTTATCTTTATTATTTATTTTTTTACTATTAGATAAAAATTCAAACTTTATTATTTGCTAGATAAAATAGAGATTAAAAATATTGGTAGATAGTTTTGACAATTCTTCGTGGGAATGATAAATCTTTTATACTAAAATTTGATTTATGTACACTTGCACTTTAATTCAACAATTCCACGATCAAGTTATTGGCGCCATTGTCAGGGAGTTTTTTTTCAAAATTATTATCATAATTTTTAATTTTTATCTTAATCTAGTCTTTGTATATAATTATTTTATTTTGTTTACTTATTTAATCTTTTGTTTTGTAATTTTTGGCCTAGAAGTTTGTCCATGATAAGACAAAGCCAAGAAAGAAGATTTCAAGAATTTGATCCCGAACTGGAAAGAACACTGAGAGAACGTTTACGGGTTCGCATATACTTGAACCATACCTTTGAAGCTTGCTCTACACCAACTCCTCTAGACAGAGACGCGAACGACTTCACGATGTAAGGACAAGAAGAGATCATCATGAACGAGAGGAAGACAACGGGGGATTTATCTGCCACATCCCTACAAGACTGCACATCAAACATTGTTCGGCTAGCTATCCAGGCGAACAACTTTGAGCTTAAGCCGACGTTGATCCAAATGCTACAGAACGCGGCTACTTTACATGGGCTACCTAACAAGGATCCCAACCTCCATCTCAACAATTTCTTGGAGATCTGTGATATGGATTAACTACAGATGCTATAAGACTGAGGTTGTTTCCTTTTTCTCTAAGCGAATGGATGGTTGACTTCCCTACCTACAAGATCCATCAAAACTTGGGAAGAGATGGCACAGAAGTTCCTTGAAAGACATACTGGCCAACAAGAGAAAGTTGGAAGATGGAGAAACAGTGAAGCTAAATGAAGAGTACTCGGCAATTCTACAGAACAAGTTGCTGCCTAAGCTGAAAGATCCAGGAAGCTTCACAATACCATGCCATAATGATGATGTGCGTTTTAAGAAGGCCTTATGCGACTTGGGAGCAAGTATAAATTTAATGCCTTACTCAGTTTTCGAAAAGTCAGGTGTAGGGAAAGTTAAAGACACCATCATTTCTCTTCAATTAGCAGATCGTTCAATTAAATATCCAAGAAAAATTGTGGAGAACGTTTTGGTGAAGGTCGATAAATTCATATTCCCTGTCAACTTTATTGCTATCGAGATGGAGGAAGATATAGAGGTACCAATTATTTTGGGGAGGCCTTTTTTAGCTACAGCAAGGGCTCTCATTGATGTTAAAGAAGGAACATTAGTACTACGATTGGGGGAAGAGAAATTGACTTTTAATGTTTTAAATGCTATGAACTACCCCAGTGCACCGCGATAATGTTGGAAAATGGACATGATAAACAGATAAATGAAGACAATTTTCTCCGAGGATCCATTGCTGACGGGTTTTGTGCATACAGTTAGAAAATATTTTGATATAAAAAGTGTGGAGGATGTCGTGTAACATTTGGATGCATTGAAGCCTTGGCCAATAACACTGGAGCCTTGGCCACCTCCATTGTCCTAATGTGACTTGTTCCCCATCTATCTCGAGCTCTAGGTTTGGTTCTTCTTCAGGAATCTCACAAGTGGACAGTGGGCTAATTGCTACAATTTCAGGGATGTAACTCATCTACAATATTAACAACAGATGTTAGTTCAGCTATCAAGTTTTTTTTTTTTTTAAATAGCATAGGGATTGTTCACAAGGTCTTTTAAATTCTTAACAAAAGAAATTCTTATGTAAATCAGCTCTCAAACTAATTAGTGTTCTTCCTAACGCTTGGATCTAAGGATTTGTGCTAAGTTATAGCTCTGATACCAACTGTGACACCCCCAGTTTTTCAACACCGAATCCACGTAGAAATTGGGACGTCAAATATCATTCTTAGCATCTAGATCGAGTTGTCAACCTTGGATAACTTTTTCCGTTATAGATTTACAATAGGATCTCACATACGAATTAATACATAATGGAAGCGTATTGCTTTATTTAAATAATGACTTACATAACGGGATTTAATGCAACAAGGTCGCCAAATATTCAATACATAAAATAACACAACTCAAGTTAGACAATTTCATGCCTTTATTCTACAACAACATACTTCTTTAATAATATTCCAACTTATTCTTGCCATTTGAGGACTTTCCTCTTTCCATCATTTCTAGAAAGTTTATAAAATATAGCAAGAAAGAATAATTTTTCAGTTAAAAAGATATAAAACGCTAGGGTTTTGATGATAAACTTTACTTTGAATTCACGAGCATTAATGAATTCCATACAATTATGATTTCACGAGTTAATATGAATCATCCATTTAACAATTTATAGATGAGTATTGAACACCCATTATTGACACTTTGTAAAAAAGCTAGTCTCGACACAAAGTCAAGTCTAAACCCAATTTATCTCGTGCACGTATACATCACAACTATAGGGTTTAACCATGTAGGGTCCTAACACACCGGTCTTTAGCCATGTTCAATACTCGATCTCAAATTATCACATGAATATGATAAACACTTTAACAAGGCATATTATACATGAAAGATATGCGTAACAACAACTTCAAACAAGTTCAAGAATTATGCTTGAACAATAATCAATGAATAAGCAATTGAACTTATACAATCAATGCAATTACGTATAATGAAACAGTAATTATACGTAAGAAAAGCCAAATAACTTACATGCATAAGTGAGCAATAACTTATACATAAGTGGAGAATAATAAACTTGCCTTAACTGAGCTTCTTTAGGTTTCAAGTAACTCATTTAGCGGTGAATGGTTTTCTTTCTTCACTCTCGTACATTTCTATCAAAATAAATGGCCTATCATTAGTAATGTCGTCTTGAAGTAGGTCTCTCACTCTCGAAAGTAAACCTAAACATCTTGGGGTTCCCCTAGTTGAAATGACTAATACGCACGTAACAATAAAATGGCAAATTTGATATTGAAAATTTGTTCTTCGTTGTTTTTCTTTAAAATTTCTCCTCATGTTTATCCCGGAATGAAGTCAACCCTAAAACGCGATTTGGATCCTTAATTGTTTGGACCAAAAATCTACTTCGTACAAGGAAAATAAATTTAGGGTTTACAACCCTTATAAATCAATATTGTAAATAACTAGATAGAAATATGATGATTTTCAAATCACCTAAAATAATTTCGTTTATTTCTTTACAAAATAAGAGACGTTAAAATAATTTCTCAAATTTGAAATCTTAATAACATTTTTCTTAAAATAAATTTATGTGGCATTTTTGTAAATACGGTGTAATGGTATTTTTGTAATTTCTATAAAAGGGTAGTTTGGTAAATATAGCAAGACGGTATTTTTGTAATTTTCACAGAAGGGTAGTTTAATAATTACTGCATAAGGGTATTTTTGTAATTTTTCCAGAAGTGTAGCTTGGTAATTATTGCATAAGGGTATTTTTGTAATTTTTATAGAAGGGTAGTTTGGTAATTACACCAGAAGGGTATTAAGTAATTTCTACAAAAGAGTAGTTTGGTAATTACAGCAGAATGGTATTTTTATAATTTTTATAGAAGGGTAGTTTGGTAATTACAACAGAAAGGTATTTCTGTAATTTTTACAGAAGGGTAGTTTGGTAATTACTTAACTAAAACATTAAACAAAATAATTTGGGCAGCAGTTGACCAGCTTGACCTTGGCCTTGACCAGCTTGACCTTGACCTTGACTTTGACTTTGGCATTGACATTGACTTTGACTTTGACTATCTTTTGCACATTCCCCTCGCCAGCCATGGAGGCCTTGCCGGCCGACGGCAGTGCCGGTAGAATTGCAGTACCCTATGCACGCACATAGACGTATGAATTTTGATAGAGATTTGAGTTTGATGATCAAGTTCTTAGTTTAAGGCTCGAATTTCACTGCCCGGAAGCTAAAAGGTAGCTATTTTGGCCCGTTACTTCATCTTCTCTTGCAACGACAATGGAAGCCATGGTCGGCGATGAGTTCTCCGGCCAAAACACTAAAAATTGGGTTTTTTAACTTCAAAAAAATGCACAAAAATAGTAGAAATATTCTGGACACAACAAGGAATCATAATTTCAATCTAATTTCGAACGAGAAGCATCATATAACACGAATTAAATCGGTTCAACACTAAAACCCTAGGGTTTTTGAAAATTAATCCAATCTGTGCCCATATCAACTCAAGTTGGTCTCCTCGAAGGTTAAACAGACTCTATTGGACTCCTCGAAGCTAAACCCAAAATTAATTTCAACATTTGCTTAAAGAATTTCGAGAATCAATCGATTATTACTAAGAACACTAAAAAAAATCCGTTTCGAGTTGGTATGTTTGAACCATGATTTGGGGTAACAATGGCTATATTAATAGATGGAAATTGAGCAAATGAAAAGCCCTACCTATGAGCTATCGATTCCTAGCCTTCAATCAAATCAGAACGACCGGATTTTCTAGTAAATCGTCTGCTAAAGTTGGTTGTTCAATCGGGTTTTGCTCAATAATAATTGGATAATCTAACGGGTAAGGGATTTGGGCTGATGGATCTAATTGAGTTGTGCTCTTCTCATTGGTTCACGTGGACTAGCCCACATGGGCTTGTCTCTTAGCACATGGTAAAATTTTCCAGTACATAATTTGCTAATTTTCTCCTCTTCCAAATTAATATATATAAAAATAATTATTAATATAAAATAATATTTTATTATCAAAAATAAAAATATATCACTATTATATTCTATCATTACATTTTGACACGCTCCATTTTCAACGGTGCTATCCGTTTCTCCAAACGATTCTCTGATTTTTAGGTCTCCCAAAAGGGTAGCTCAAAACGAAAAACCGATTGCATTTCGTATCACTATTTTTTAGCGCTAATTCTAGAACTTTGATCGTTTTAATCATTTGGACATTTTTCAAAATTTTCGCAAAGTTTTCAAAATGACCAAGGTGCCCTCGGTTCAATTGTGCATACATTTATTTATTTAAATAATAATTAAACGTCAATTGACCCTTTATAATTATTCGGGTTCTCACAATTTTGTATGAATTGTGAGCTAGGATTGGGTTTTTATAGCTACAAATCAAAGGACTTCTCACAATTTGACTCCAATTAGGTTTGCCGTCTTGGTACATGTCAAAAAAATTTTAAAAAAACTCAAAATCGGATAGGTCAAAACTATCCGAAAAAGTCAACATAAATCGCAAAAAATTGCACAACCACTTCCACCCTGACTAATGCCCGTAAGGCCCCTTACGGTCCCCCTTATGGCTATAAGCTAGGCTGTAAGGCTCTCTATATTCTTATTTTGTTTCCTGCTTTGATTTTTGGCAATTTTTGTTCGGCCGAAATTGGTCCTTTACGCGAAATTTGTCCAAATAAGCCCTTTTTAGGCCCTGTTCACTACAAAACAAGCCATACATTGAAAATTAATCCAATGCTCCGAATATATCTTTGCTAGCCCAAAGCAAGAATAATAAAGTCAAATCTATACAAACTTAACAATAAATCAATAAAATAATGTATCAATAAAAGACATATCAATAAAGGCATAGTTTATTTGGTGAGACAAGCAGCGACAGAAGGTTCAAGAGCAGAAAGCAGGTTAAATCTTTACTCTTTAGGTTTCTACTATATATTTTGTGGTGGAGTTAATTTAGATTGTTGATTAAATTAAAGTTGTTATTTTTTCTCTTGTTGTAATATTTCAATTGTTAATTTGAAAGGAAAATAAAATATTATTTTTAAAATTATATTTGAAACTCTATTTTTTTTTTAATCCTCAACCCAAAAATAAAAAACTTCATTGTGTGTTTTCTAATTGAATAAATTCCACATAATCACATGAGAAAATAAGAGATACGTAACGAATAATGAGACCTATGATTTTTTAGGGTGAATTAGATGTCAAATAATAGTAGTTTTTTTAATTTGTAACCAATTCCCCGAATCCAATTCTCTGATTTTGTTTGGACTAGCTACTTAGATTTGCTTGCTCATTAAAAATAAGATGAAAATTCTTGCTTTATGCTAGCCCTACTCAGACAACTTCTTTGGTTGCCCTAAAAAGCAAACCACTGTTCTCACAATGCTTGAACCTCGTGCCTATAGTGCCTATATAAACCACAAGCACATTTGCGCCATGATGCGGCTTGTGCCTTAATTACTATAGTGCTGGGATTTGTTAAATATAGCATTTTAGCTTGGTTTTCAACAAATAATGTGCAATCACTGTAGCAAATTTAGTGGCCCGGAGGCTAGAGGAAAGTTCAGAGTTCTATCATGTAAATCGTTAAATGCATAGTGGAAAGTAACCTTTCAATAATTGATAGTGGGTAATAATACATTCAACTTGCAAACGAAATAATGGAATATGAAAGGAGGCTCACTTTTTACATTGACTAATGTCTCCCACTTGCATATGCTTGTAGAATAATTGACAGGCAAACTTTTTGTGGTGGAAATTGAAGAAGCTAGTAATGTCGGTAGAATAATACTTTCATATCATAGCGAAGAATTTCCCATCTCATTACCCATACATTGACTCTCTTGATCTTTGTTTCTTAAGTCTTTTGCCCTCTAAGCATTCATTTAACTGTTTTAGATCATCTGTTCCTGCTCCTATATTGCCCTCATATTTATTCTGCATAATCCTTTTATTCTCTCAATCTCGTAGAAATTTTTTCATGACTTCTTCATGTATTGCTCGGCGTAGTTATCAAGTTTTCTTAAGCTTCAGAGGCGCAGATATTCGGAAGACCTTTATTGATCACCTTTATACTCGTCTGGACGATGCTGGAATTCGTACGTTCAAAGATGATGAGGAACTCGAAAAAGGTAAAAATATTGAATCGGAACTGCAAACAGCTATCCTGGAATCAAGGATAGCAATAATCGTGTTCTCCGAAAACTATGCTTCATCAAGTTGGTGTCTAGATGAAGTAGTGAGAATCCTTGAATGCAAAAACAACGCTGGACTAGAGATCTTCCCAGTCTTCTATCATGTGGAACCATCTCAAGTTAGGTATCAGCACAGAGGAAGTTTTTGTGCAGCCTTTGAGAAGCACGAAGGGCGGTTCATGAACAAGATAGCTGGGTGGAAGGCTGCTCTTAGAGAAGTCGCTGATTTAGGAGGAATGGAGTTACATGATGGGTACGTAAATTCCCCCAAAGCCTTGCTTTTGAATTCTTGGTCTTGTTACTTATCAAATATTATAGCTTTTTAATATATATATATATATATATAACTGATGCAATTTACATGTAAATTAAAGACCAAATGCTTGAACAAGATAGCTGGGTGGAAGGCTGCTCTTATAGAAGTCGCTGATTTAGTAGGAATGGTGTTAAAAGATGAGTACGTAAATTCGCCCAAAACCTTGCTTTAGAATTCTCTGTTTTGTTACTTACTAAAAAAAAAAAAAATATCATGGTAATTTTACAATTAAGTTGTACAACATTGATATAAATATTTTCCCCAAATATAGAGTAAGCTAGTATGCAGGTGGTTTGCATGACTTCCCAAGCAACCAAACACCCGCCTCGATTGCAGATGCGGTAGCAAATTTTGAATATTTGTTTTTTCTTATATATTTTAATTGCAAAGAAATTAAAGTAACTAAGCACCCAACTCTATTGCAGATGCGGTAGCAAATTTTGAATATTTATTTTTTAATATATTTTAATTTTGTTGAGATTAATGTAAGTAGGAATGTAGGATTTTATTTTAATATTTTGGGATCTTAATAGTTTAGTTATTTTATTTTCTCATTTGGGTATTTTAGTCTTTTAAGTCAAGATTGCAGTTTCATATTTTCTTATTTACATGTTTAGTAAGTCTCAAGATTTTTCAATTTTATTGATATTGATATTTGAGAATTGAGAGGGTTTTCTAATGGTTTCCTATTTATGTATTATTATCGGGAAAGCTAGATAGGCTGGCACCCCAAATAATAGCATATAGATAGGAAAATATGAAACCCTAGTTACAAATTTGAATATTTAAAACTTACATGGATTGAATCAATTTTAAATATTTTCATAAAACAAGAAACATGAGTTTTTAAATTTTAGGATCTAGTGATTGAGACACTATTTTTGTGGACCGAGTAAAGTATCCGTAAATAAATCACGACAAATATTCAGACTACTAGTTTTATTTATTTCTTTTCTCTTTCCTTTTCCGCTTTTATTTTTTTTCCTCGTCTTACTTTCATGTCTTAATAGTTTTCCGCTAATGCTGTGATTTATTGAGTTCATTTTATTGTTTGAACAGTTGTTTTGTAGTAGCACGTTTTCATAGATTTAACAATTTCAATTTAGCTTCAACTGGATTCGTATAATGCTTACTGTTTTGTTCTGCATTTTGTTAATTTGTAGGTATGAGTCAATGTTTATCAAAAATGTTGTTCAAGTAGTTGAGAATAAGTTGAAGCGCAGAACCATGAATGTCCCTGATTACCTAATTGGAATTCGTTATCGAGTTAGACCAATTAATAGGTGGGTGCAAGATGGTTCCAATAACGTTGGCATATTTACAATTTACGGGCCTGGAGGTATGGGGAAGACAACCATTGCCAAAATTGTATATAATTTAAACCATACAATATTTGAGGCTTGTGGTTTTCTTCCTAATGTAAGAGAAACTTTAGAAAGGCCCGAGGGTTTGCTTCATCTATACAAAAGACTGCTCTCACAAATGTTACATGTGGACAAGGTGAAAATATGCAACCCTGATGAAGGACTAAATAAGATGAGAGATGTGATATCAAGTAAAAGGGTACTTCTAGTTATTGATGATGTGGATGAAAAGACTAGGATGAAGCTGGATCCGTTACTTAGTAT
>JAUMHB010058945.1:0-15016 GCA_032359685.1 Pittosporum tobira
CAAAAACCTACAAAACAAAGCCCAAACAAGGAGTAGTGATCCAAACTAAATATATAACAATTATTGCATATTTAATTTGGCTTTTTAAGCAAAAATTGATAAATCAAGAGCAAAATATATTAAAATATCAAGTACAAAATAACTCTTATCAGAAAACAAAGAAAAGGAAAAATTATAAAATCAAAAATCTAATGCAAAAACATGAAAGCAAAATCAATTACTAAACAGATTCTAAGTTATTAGTCAAAAAAGAAAAAACTTAAAATTATGAAAAAATAAGATCAATTAAAAGCACTTTGTGATAAATAATAGTATATAGTAGATAGAATATCATTGTCCCTTTTTTTTTTTTTTTTTTTGAATAGGTGGTGGGAATAGTTTCAATATACTTACAAAGACATCAACTGAAAATTAATTAGGGTTCAAATCACACAAGAACTATCATAATGATAATGGACCAGAAATTTCTACTAATAAGAAAGACAAGACTCCATATAACTAAGCCCATTAAGGTAATAAATCCTACCAAAAGGGGAAAAACAAACTTTGCTTATTAAATAAGGGAGAAAATAATTCAGCACATTACGTGCATAAGACTCAAACATAAGACCTTTACAAGTAATAACTCTCTGGGTCTCAATTTTAACCATTGGACTAAGACCTAATTGGCCAAAATATCATTTTCTAATTGGGGACCTTGCGATAGATTTTGAGTGTATCCTACAAACATATTAAGATAAATAATAGCAAATGGGTCCTTAGATTTATTTGTGACCTTTGAGGAGTCATATGAGGTAAAAATCTCATGTATGGTTCTTTAATAGCCATGTGAATAATGATGTTATTATTGACTATGATTATCTAATAATTTGAATACAATTGATATAATTGAAATGTAGTCAAAATATGGCTTTTGTGGATTGAATTTGTAGCGTAAACCTATAAGGTTTGCTATTTTTCTAATTTCGTACATGGCAAAGTGTGAAAGATCCTTAAGATGATTAATAAATACACAATTATTGGGATCCATCATAATATGAATGTTCTAGAACAATCGTTAGGCTAATTTAGGCGGTGAAAAGAGGGTTTAGCATCGAATGGAGTAATTGGCTTTAAGTGGAGATTATCCAGAGACATTCAATTAATATGGTAGAGGAACTTCTAGTGTCTAAATAATAATTTAATTCGATCTAGGTGAGAATTTTAGGAAAAACCACCTGTGTATTTTAGTGACACTAGTCCGAACGCCTGACATTTCCTGACATTTCTCAGGTGAGATGCAAGTTTTCTTAATATATTTTTAATAATATATATATATATATATATATATTTCTATATCTATTTTTATTAGCTATTAAATGTCTAATTTACTAAATTTTAAAGTAGATAGAATATTATTTTTATTTTTATTATAATATGTTGCATTTTTTTTTGTTTTTAATACTAGGTATAAGACTTTGAAATAATTTATTTTTAAATTTTTTTTCTATAAAATTTAAAACATCATCATATTTCTTAAAATATTAAAATTCTATAATACTTTATTACATGATTAACAGACTAATGGATAGATAATTTTAATTTCTAACTGGGCTTTTTATATTTTAAGTAATATATGCACATTAAGAACTTGGGCCTTGTATATAAGTTCAATTTGATTTTTAGTTCATTTGGTTTTTGTTTTTGTTTTTGTTTTTTTTGTTTTATTTTATTTTATTTTATTTTATTCTGTTTTGTTTTGGTTTTTTGGTTTTTTGTTTTGTTTTTGATTAACCAACCTCTACATATATTTAGGTCAGTTATCATATCAGCCGTTTTCCATTTTGCTCTCTCGGTTCTTTCTCTTTCAGCTTGGTTCCTTATTCTTCTTTTTCGGTGTGAATAAGTTAAAGAATTGTAATAATATGTATATTGAGATAAGGGAGTATGAAAAGGTGAAAACAACTTCGAATAAGTTTGGACTTCAAAGCAAGAATCATATTATAATTTGTGACGTTTAATGAGAATTATTTTCACTCACTAAGTCAAGTGATATATCAAATAATGCCCTTGATGAATTGTACATAAAGATATTGACTTGAGGATCATTTATGTTTAAAAAATTGCAAAAATATAAATTAAAAAGTTGAGTTGATTTTGCGAGTTTTATGTCGCTTGTGCTTTGTAAAAATATAGGTGTGTATTCAAGACACATTAAAAATCTAAAATTTAAGACTTTTAACATTATTCATAATTATTATATTACTAATTTTAATCATCCATCAAGTTCTATTGATGTGTCATGAAATACTGTTGAAAGCCATTAAGCATGTACCATTATGTTTGTTTTTAATTTGTACATGAAAAATTAGACTATTATCTATTTTTATGTACGTGCTCGTACTATGTAAGTGTTTTTAATCGTTTAATTAATCCTTAAAATTATGGTTATGGATTTTATTTATTTATTTATTTATTACTTTCAAGTCGTTTGACACCCCAAATGGTTAGTATCTAATTTTATGAGAAACTTGAGATTATATAGTTTCCTAACTCCTTTGAGGTTTCAAAAGTAAAAGAAACAGTTTATAATTGTAGTTTTAAGGGCTAAATATTATAGTAGTTATTATATTAATATATGTTGTGACCACTTCGACCTTTGACCAATTCTAAATCTTGTTTCCAGCTGGGCACACGTCGGCGGGAGCAAATTCACCTGAAAAACTGGAAACACGAGAGGGTTTGTTCCCTCGTTCCCCTCTCCGATGCTTAAGTTAGCGAAAATTAAGGTGATAATCTAAATATTAAGTTGGAGAGTGAAGGGTTTACCGGAGTATTAGTGTGGTTTTGAGAGAGAGTATTTTGCTCCGGTGAGTTTGCCGGTATTTTTGCAGAGTATTGGCTCTTTATGCAAATGGAGCAGTATTTGTAGAGCTTGTCTTAGCCCGCAACCCGATAAAGTAGGTATGGTGCGCCTGCTGTGAGTTGACAGCAGGTATGACAAGCCTGCCTTGAGTTGACAGGGCTGCAAAGTTAGGCGGTTGATTGGACTCCGCCTGAGAACTTGTTTTATTGCCTTCGGGCTGCTAGCCCTGGACCAGGCAGGGCCGGGCCCGATCGATGGGGTGGAGTGGATCCGCTACCTGGGAAGGCCTGAGTCGAAGACGCATAGTTTGGGAGTTCTTGGCGGCGATTGGCCGAGCTTGTACTTTATGGATGGCGAATGCCGGGGCCGATCCTTCTTTGGGCGAGACGGATCGCCGAGTCTTGAGGATGGCCGACCGGATTAGCTGCCATGTAAATATTGAGCTGCCACGTAGGATACCATGTTACCCTAATTAGGGCAAGGAGAACCCTAATTTTGGGACGATCTCCATCAATGGTTTGTTTATTGGTCCTCAGGGTTTCCATTGGGCCGGGCCCAAGTTAGAGTGATGTGGGCGGTCGCCCAGATAGTACTTGCAGCAAATGGTTGGTCGCCTAAAGGTATGTAGTTAGACTGCTGAGGGGCGATCGTCCAAGTTGAGAGTGACTGGTTGGCCGGTTCTTTGACTTTGTCCGCGTGTATTGCGCTCTGGAACCAGGTTAGGGTGGGGTCTGCTGAACTCAGCCCTAATTTGGGCCGGTCCCCATCAATATGTAATGTACAAATTAGTAAGTGAATTAATTTATGTACAAACGACTAATTGTAATCGACAATATAGTACATTCCATTAATATTTTTGTTAATGTTATTGACTTTTAACATAAGAGTTACATAGACAGTCACATACGAGTGAGAGTATTGTCATGTCACATATTTCATTCATATGGCATACCAAGGTAAAAAAATTGTATGCATTAATGTTGAAATTAATCAAAATAAAAGAAATGATAAGAAAATAAATAGCTATTACAAATTAAAATTTTAATTTTATTATATACTTAAACTGAAAAATAAAAATTTTCAAAAAAAAAAAATAACAATTTGCGAATATTTATCTACGAATGTTTATTTCATATCAATTTATCTACGAATATTGATTTCATATCAATTTTTACTTAAAAAAATATAATTAGATAACAAATGTATATTTATTTTATTTAAGCATGTACTTTAATATAAAAATTATCTTAAAATAGGCTAAAAATATGAACAACTATCTAGAAATAAAATTAATTCATCTTCATAATAAAATATTTTAGTTTGCTTGATAATAATAACATAAAAAATAGGTATGATTAAAAAATATTTGTCCATTAACTTTATTTATTTTATTTAGCTTTATAATAATAACATAAAATAAAATATAAAATATAAAAAAAAACAAAAAATAGATATAATTAAGAAAACTGGTCATTCATTATAATTAAAAATAATAAGAAATTAAAAGATTAATGCCTCTCAATTGTGAAAGTTACTTAAACTTTTATCCTTCAAATTGTTCAAATCTTTTAAAATTATATACTTTGTATTACGAAAAAAATTACAAAAAAAAAGAAAAGAAAAACAAATAAATCCATCTTTATTTTGAATAGTATAACATTTATGTAATTTTATATATGTTTATTTTTAATTAAAAAATAGAATAAAAGATTTTTAGGAATAATTTTTGTAAAAAATCGGTTCAGTGACCAATTTGTATATTGGATATTAGTTTAGTGACCACTTTACCATTTTTTTTCCTAACAATTTGCATCTTATCTGCCACGTCACCAGGCCACGTCATGTCGCGCTGACAAAGTTAATAAATTTGAAGGTTTTTTCATTTCATGTACAAAAATTAAAGTTTCGGAATTTGACTATACAAAAAATTGGTTCAATGACCAATATGTACATTCGGTATTAGTACAATGACCACTTTGATATTGACTAATTAAAAAATTTAGAACTATTTGATTAATGTTTAAATGTACAGAAAAAAAACAACAACCAAATTCTCCATACACAAATTGAAAACAAACACAACCGTAATTTCCTAAGTTCATTATATTGAAACATCTAATTTAAAATTAATTTATAATAAATGGAGAAATTTCTCAAATATATAAAATGAGACATACTTTCCTGAATAAACGATATTGGACCATTTCTAAATGTCATCACAAGTTATCTACTGGTTGGCGTTTTGTCAACCATTCTCCGACCGCTCAGTGCCACTATAAAAGCCGCAGCTAAAGTTGCAGAAATGAGCTTGAATACCTCTTTTAGAATAAATCTGTACAAAAGCCTATTGTTTATTAAGATTTTAAAGGGTTTAAATAGTCCACTCTACTATGATACTTTTTATAAATATATTATTGTATTAATTTTATTTATAAACTCATTATTATACCACACATCATATTCGTTAATAATCTCTTAAATTAATGAAAAATATGATATATTATTAAAAATATGTGGTACAATAATAAATTTATAAATAAAATCAATGTAATGACGCAAATATAAAAAAAAAATTAATAAACAATTATACATTTAACGCTTTTTTATATTAGTACGTGTTTGTGTTTATGACTTCCTTCGATATTGTGATTTAGTTTTTGTTATAAACGTTAATAGATTGGTTGGTTAGCTAGTTGGACCAATCAATTGTCTTCTCTAAGTAGTTGGATTATAACTTTTTCAAAAAGCTAAGGATTCTATTTCACGAAACATCAATTAGGCTTTGGGTTGATTAGTGACCTAAGGAAGGGGATCACTAAATTATAAATAATCTCAACGACCAAAATAAAAAATCACATGCACACATATTTCCTACGCTTTACTTCACGAGTAGAACTGTCTCAGCGGTATCACGTCACCACACTAGCATAGTATAACACAATTTACCCAAATTATGAATTAAGTATATGTGAACTATAACTAATCAATTCTCTTTCGTTTTATTATTATTCAAACAAAATTCCACAAAATTTTCACGTATTTTGCTCTCTTGAATTATTACTTTATAAGAGTATATGTGGTGATATCACGTTAGCATGATGACGTGGTACTATGGATGTAGAACGTGAATATTTACTAGCACGTCACATCCCTGCAACACCAAACTAAAAGTTAATCCTGCTAAAAAATTCTATGAAGCTTTAGAGAAATGGTCAAGTTCACAACAAATTCTTTCAATCTTCAACCATAATTTGGGAAAAGGCATTAACAAAACAACAATTTTTTATTATTATTTAAAACTGGTATAAATCCCAAATTTATGTGTGATCAGCGTTTTAAACGCAATAGATAAGAAACCCAATTATCAATAAATTCTCACAAATTTATAAACATGTATACGTTAAATCTAATTTACACACTATCTTTTTCTAATCAAGAGTAGAACATAATTAAGTGAATCTAATTTATTTCTATATACTTTGCACTTAGCAGCTATTTGTCCATCATGTATATATATTGTTCAAGGCCATATCCTTCTCTCCCCCGTCGATTGATATACCTCTGCGTGTGTGTGTACACACACAGACACACACACACACACACTTCATCCGTCTCGAATTTAGTGTCACGTAAAACCATAAATATAGGAATTTGAAGACTTTCAAACATATAAAATTTACATCACAAATACATGGTTTTTGAATAATGACAATACTCAATCTGACACGTAAGGAGTATAATTTAGACAACCAGAGGAAAAGAGAGAGTATATATATACACACACACATATACACAGAGGTTAGCTATAGTAATATATATAGGTGGATCAAGGAGAGTGAAAATCAAGAATATCTTTCATGACCTGTACCTGTGTGGTAAGGCACTTTATATAGTGTGCGGTTTCTTCCAGTAGGCTCCCTATTTTCATAGCCTCACCGCCCGGAATAAGCTTTCGGAGCTGTTTGGTTTGACCAAAATTATTCTCTCTCTTAGGGTTTCCGCTCTTGTTTACATATCTTCTGCTTCTTTTTAGTGCATGATTCCTCCGGATCATGCCACGGTTTCGGATCTTGTAAAGTATGGCCCGACTCCAAGCTCTCTTTGACCCGACAGCCGCCGCCATTGATGCGTTAGCAGCAAACTTTACCCGATGAGCTCTTTCACAGGTGGGTCTATTTTTGTTATTGAGCTGTTTCAGGGCTCGAAGAAAACGGCAAGTGAATCTAGTTTTGATGGACTTACTAGGGTTTATAAAAGGAGTCATGATAGATATATGTGTGTATACAGTTGGAAGTAAATTTAGGGTTTCTGACACAGGGATAGAAGATTTGCTTCTGACACAGAGGGACCTCTAAAGCTGAGCAGAAGGACATCTGACACAACTACATCAATCTACTTATACCAAAGAAAACAAGAGAGAGAGAGAGAGTATAAAGATTGGAAATGGGAGGTGAGAAAAGAGGAACAGATGTAGGAATGAATTTATCTTTTAATTAACAAATATTGCAAGTGCATTATCATCACGTTTTATTGTACAACACACTCCATATGATTCCCAAAAAAATTAAAAAAAAATGAAATTCATTTTTGAAAAGTTATAAATTTTAATAATACATATATTTATCTTGCGTTATTCCTTTAAATAAAATTGTTGATTAATTAGTGATAGTGGAATTGTGACTTAAAAAAATATATTTTTTGTATACTATTATCTTTTAAAAATAGGGAAAATTATATATGTTAAAAAATCAAAATTGAAAGTTTTGATCTTTGCTAATCAAATCTTAGTCTTAGTTTAGTGGTTAAAGCTGAGACTATGAAATTATGAGTTCACATATTTAATTTTCACATCAAACACAAACTTATTTATTTTTTTAATCATAATATATACTAATTATAGTATTTGATGAACGAATTTTTCCGTATTTTAAATTTTAAAAAGATAGAGAGAGAGAGAGAGAGAGAGAGTGATAGAGAGAGAACAAGAGTATGTTTAATGCTTCATTTTCAGATTTTGGGTTTACAGGGTGAAAAGTTAGCAGCTCCATCTGTGGGCCATGAAAGGGCCAACTACCATATGATCGCACATGGTTCCATTGCCCACTTGGTTGTGTGGTGGCGACTTTTTCAATTTTTAATTATTTTTCCATTTCCCTTTCCAACTAGTCTAAGCATATTATTTTGTTTGGTGTTGAATACGTTTCCCTATTTTTCTGGTCGTGCATGGTTGAGTCGGCAAGCACAATGCCATGGTAATTTTGTGAATGGTAGTGATGGTCGAGGCGGCAAAAGACAAGCTAGGGGATGATGTGGTCAAAGGGTCAAGGGTGGTTCATTTGTGTTTTATTACCTTTTATTATTAATTAATTAAACGTTGTTTGACTCCTTTTATTATTCTTTTTATCAGATATCGAACAAAACGTATAATTTAGTAAAATAGTGCATATATAGACATTAAAAACCAAAAAAATGCCAGAAGAAAGAGTGGACATTAATCTTGGTATGATAACACTAATGTATAATATTTTGATTGAAAAGCTTTATTATGAAAATATATCATAAAATTTCTTATACTACATTATATAAATTATAGAAGCATATTTAGGAAGCTCTAAATTTCACCACCTAAAACAGTAGAGGATGTGCTCATCTCTCAACTAATTATGTCACGCAAATTCGGATTTGATAAAGTAAATTAATTATTTACCATTCAATCATATAAAAAATATGTTGTAATTACATAGAAGTTATTTGAATATCGATGGACGTTAAATATCGTATACTCCTGTATACATAGATATAACATGTTCCTATATTATTAAACAAGAAGACAAATGGAAAGTAGATAATTATTTTTGGGAGAGAGAGAGAGATATGAGGTCTACAAAAAAAAAAAAAAAAAATCTGAAAAAAAAAGAAGAGAATAAAGATAAACCAAGTTAAACAACAATATATTCTTAAACGAATGTGCAATGAATTTGTACGGACTTATAGTAGTCTCATATAGAACATGGATAAAACAAATTATCATAATTTTAGACTTTCCTAATGATGCAGACCCTTTTGTAAATTAGTTCCTAAGATGAATGTGATACTTTTGACTAACTCGAAGATAAAGTGGCTTGATCAATTGTAAGACTAGGAAATAACTAAAAGGTGGTTTCTCATGATTTTTTTGCACCATTTTAGGGATGATTGATTGATTTACTTGTATTGTTATACTACAATTTTAAATTAATTTATCATATATTGAAGATAAATTCTTGAAAACGATATCTCGTTTAACTAGTGAATGGCGTTCCATTAACGCGTTAATTATACAATAAATTGGTAAATAAGAACATTTTCCCACTTTATTCTTGACCTTTTTCATTTTATTCCTCTCAAACGGAGGAAATCTTACAACAATGTCAAACAAATTTCATCAAAAAGAAACGGAAAAGTGAGAAAAACATTATCACTAAATAATGGTGATTAGGACCCATTATCCCTACGATACCCAATAATTTGAAGATTAACAGACGAATCAGTCTCTTTAATTAAGCAGCTTTACCTCTGGACCGACCCATGTGAATAGCATATGAATACTTAACTGAATGCTGAATACATAACTTAATGGTTATGAATTATGAATTTATAAGAAGGATTTCTGAATACTAAATATTGAATTATTAAATTTGTTTGATAATTGCACGGATAAAAATTGTATAGGTAAAAACATCTGAAAACATATAATCACTCATAATTTTATTTTTAACTGTTTCAATAATATAAATAAAATTTGATATGAATAATAGCCAGTAAAAATGGACTATTACGTACTCCCTTTAACACACACACACACACACACATTTCTAAATCAATCATAGAGATTCTACATATAAAATTAATGTTAATTTATTTCTTTATTGTCAATATAATCACAAATGTAATAAATTATTGTACTGCAATATAATATTTATTACTTAAAAAAATTAAAATAAAATTATATTAATTTTAGTTTAATTTTGCAATTAAATTTCAAAAAGTCAAAATATATTTTATTTTGACAACAGCGAGAGTGTCATTTAACAAATAAAAAGTAATTTAAATAATTTTTTTCCATATTAAAATATAATGTGTTTATATTACATATGCATTTATTTTACCAAAAATAATAATATACATTTATAATATTTTTGAAAGATATATAAGTAAGATATATTGTATATATACAAATAAATACATAATCAGTATTAATAAAAAGTACTCCTATCGCAAGAATCCGATATTTTTATTTCATATACTCTATCCGTTCCATTAAAATTGCAATATTTGTCTTTTTTAACGTTCCATAAAAATTGCAATTTTTTTTTTTTTATAGAAAATTTAATAATATTTAGTGAGAGAAAATGAACTATAGAGTAAATGCAGAAGATGACATTTATGGGAGCAAGACTTTCAAAAGAAGTATGTCGGTAAACTCAGATTATAAGGATTTGGATGTGAATATTTTCAAGAGTGTTAACAAAATTATTATGAGTGCAAGTATACATTGGTACGAGTACAAGAAGTTTTCTGGTAAGAATTATTTTATTTAACAATATAATTTTTTAGCACACACATTTCAGACGGAATAAAAAAACTTGCATGTATATTTATAAAATAGAAAGTCTCGGTTTCTGAAAACTTCCCCTGTAAGCTTTTCAAAGTTAAATTTCTTACACTTTTGAAAAGCACATGCAAGATTAAGAATTTAAGAATTTATCCTATTCGGGTTAATTTTCAAAAAGTTGAATATTTATTTTATTATTTTTATTTTTTAAGAGAATAAATTTTTAGAAAGAGATAAACATATCAAGACTTTTAAAGAGATTATTATATTAATGAAAAACAAAAAACAATTTATAAGCTGATTTATTATTAGGAGTACAAAATGTCACTGACTATGAGTTAAGGTAAGGAATACTATTTTTTTTCTTTCACTAAAATAAATATCATTACTCTTAAAATTTTATTTCACCATATAATTTTTATTCGGCTCTTAAATTATTGAACTTGAATACTATATTTGAACTTGGACAAATGATCTCAATTTGGATATGTATTGACAATTTGGATGTCGGATAATAGTTACTGTATACCATTTGAGTAACAATAATTGTTAATTACTTGATTCTTGATTTGTTAAATAGTTTGGCTACCTTCGTCACATATGTTGAAATAGTTATTATTGTTGTTTAAGTAGTCATCAAATTTCATACTCAGATTTGATTATAGTGTCTTAACCTATATGTGACATGGACGTACAAATATGATATTATTGACCTGTGGTAGGGTTACTTGATTATGAGTATTTTTGGCCGGGGGCAAAGACATACTTTTATTGTTGACTTTCGCCTATGCAGTAAAGTCACATTTACTGGTATAACTAGTATTGGAATACTGATAACAGTGTGAAGGCCAAAGAAATTTAGATACTATAACTGTTTTATTCTTTTTGTTCTTACCATTCTTATGCAGTTATATTTGATATTGATTTATATATCTAATATTTTTCAGTATTATACAATTTGTTGACTTTTAAGGCTAAAGATAATATTATTTTTTTTAATTATCCTTGGTCATGTTATTTCTTACCGAGGTATCTGACCTCACTCCTATATTTTCTATTCTTTTCATGTGAAGATAATGTTAGTGAGGATAACATGGAATGAATTAGAGGTTTAGTTAGTGAGTCGTATATAAGTTCCATCACATACTATATTCTATAGTGAAAATAAATTTGTGGGAGTATGTAGTCATATATAAGTTCCATCGCGTACTATATTCTACAATGAAAATAAATTTGTGGGAGTATAATGTAACAATAGAGTCCTCTTTGTACTGATGTAAGATATTTAGTATCAATAAATGAGCGACTCAAGTCGGGTTATAAATACTCAGATTTTTGGTCATCATAGTTGGTATCAGAGTTTAATGATTTAATCAAATTTAACAAGAGAGAGAAGCTTAACCTTTGATTTATTTGACCATTCGAGATCTTGAAACGGGTAGAGTTGTAGCTTATAAATTAATGTTGCACCCAATATAGCTTAGATTCACAATGTCTTTCACATATCTATGTTACATAAATATGTGAATGATCAAAAGTACATAACCGAGATAGAATCTGATGAAATAGCTGACGATCTAATATGTGAAGAAGCTCCAATTTTTATCTCGAACGAGAAAAAGCATATTTTGAGCTTGAAGGTTAAGTTTTCTGGCAAAATCATGATGTGAAAGAAATGACCTGTGAGCTAGAGTCAAAAATGTGATCTAAGTATCCTCACATATTTGACATATCAAGTATGTTAAATTTTGAGGATATATTTCTTAAAAGGTGGGGGAGAGAATGTAAAAATCCAATATTTTCAGTTTAATATGAAATTTATATACGTTAAACAGTAAGGTGTTTAGTGAGATAAAATAAACTATAAAAACAAATACGTACAATAAAAAGAATATTGGCAAAGATGCCAAAGAATACTTGTACGATGCACTGCAAAACAACTACTGGTTAGTAGACCCTACAAGAGAATATTGGTTGGACATATTGGTGGACTCACCAATGAATAATTATCGGACATTTATTGTGTCGCTATTAACATAATGACAAAATAATATAAGACAGAGAATTAATAATTGTTCTTTAGTAGTTGAGTTGTTATTATCTACTGTACAATTACTTCGACATTAAATAGAATAGTAATATGAGTAATGACAAATATTATAAACTTACCTTATGTCAGTGAAGTTAATAAGTAATTTACTATAATTTGGTGTAACCATTGTAAGTTAGGTAGTAATGCCAAATTAAATGGGACAAGTAGAAAATATTGTACACATAAATATCACTGATGGTATTAATTAATACAATACAACTTGTATGAATACCAACAATTGAATCATACCAATTACATCAAAAATGATATAGAATATTTCTAATGCAATAGAAAATAGATATAATGATTATTAAGTAGGAATCAAGAGTTTAAATAAATAAAGAAATATATATATATATATATATATATATAATTGAATGTATTATATTATATGTTAATGAATATAAGTGTGTGAGTGTGTAGTTTATGTAGATGCATGCATGCACATATCTATAAAGTACAAGAATTAAAAATAAAAAGTAGCAAGCTTAATATATGTCGATGGAAGTATTAGGAAGAAGTAAATAGAATGTTGAAAAAGTAAGGTGAAGGTGGTGATATCGTTACGCATTTTTGCGGATTTAGATGGCGGAAAGTATCGCATAAGAAATTTTTGTGCCATCTCATCCCAAGTCCAGATCAATTCTACGGTAAGGAAGTCAACCAACTCTTTGTTTTGTCCCAGAGTGAAAATGAAAACAACCTCAATCGAATAGTATCTGTAGATACTCCATTAAATTGAAAGGTATCATAAATTTCAAGAAAATTGCTTAAGTGGAGGTTTGGATCCTCGTTCAACAATCCATGAAATACTACCGCACTTTGAAGTTTTTGAATTAAAGTTGGCTTGAACTCAAAATTGTTCGCCTATATTGTGGGTTAAACAATGCTAGATGTGCAGCCATGCAGTGATGGGGCAAACAAGTCCTCCATAGTCTTCATTTAGGCTATAACGTTCTCTTCCTAATCCGGCATCTAGTGAATAACCTAAACCGGGAAAAAAATAAACTACAAGAAAAGCATAAAATAGTACAAACAACAACTATATTAAGATAAAAATTAAAAATTATGATAATAATTGAACAAATCAATTTCCAGCAACGACGCCAAAAACTTGATCAGAGATTAAGTGCAAGTATACACCAATCAAATTATAATATAAAAGATTGTTAATCCCACATATACTGATGTTAATTATGTACCACTATTTTTAGTCTATATTTTATCTTGGAAATAAATAAAGCTTTGATTTTTTAAACAACTAATTAATAACTAACTACTCTAACAATTAAATTTAATAAGATATTAAACAATATGAAAAAAAATATGTTAAGATTTCGACTTCACCTATCCAATCATAATTTAGGGTTTAATAACTTTATCATCCAGTTTATATTAATTCAACATATTTATGACAGTGAAATTTTTCTATATTAGAGATACTAGCTTTTTCTTAGTAAAAGTATCCCTACTCCAATTATTAACACGACATATCCCTATGTGAATTTAAATAATTAAGAGAGCATTAAGTTCTATGGAATTTCCGGTTTCATCAACCGTTGTTAAGTCAACTACTACCGAAACCGCACAAATCACCTTAAACTATTCCTAGCAATATTTAATTTATAGCTATGATTCAGTTGAGCTATTAATAAATCTTCATCATCAAGTCCTTCAATTTATTAACATAGATCATTTAACAAATGGCCAATTAATTAGAAGAATTAAGAACATGAATTATAACTCAATAAGTATGAAAAACCAATATAAACACATGATAAAGTCTAAATAAACATTCAATTAATCATGAATATGAGCCATTTATTCTTAGCATAAAGAAAATTAGAACATAATTAAGTTATAAGATACAACATAAAAGATAGAAAAACTCATATGAAGTCGACAGGATTTTTTTTGTTAATAGCCCTCTAGTCTTTGCCTCCTTGAGCTCTTGATATTCTCTCGATTGTATGATGTATTTTTTTCTTTCTTATCTGAAAATCTGAACTAGGATTTTTTTTATGGCTTCTAATCATGGGACTTCTCACAATGTGACTCCAATTAGGTTTTTCGTCTTGATCCATGTGAAAAAGCTTCTAGAAAAGCCAAAAACTACCTTGGTCAAAGCCTTCCAGAAAAGTCAACAGAAATTGCGAAAAACTACATAGCCGACCTTACTGGCCTCCTTACGCCCGTAAACTCCCTTACGAGTTGGCTTATGGCCATAAGCCAGACCGTAAGGTCCTATGGACTTTGATTTTTGCTTCCTGCCGATTCCTGACAATCCTTTTCCGTCCGGGATTTGTCTAAAACTCGATTTTCTTCCAAAATAGGCATTTTAAAGCCCAATTCTTTGCAAAACAGACCCAATAACAATAAAAGAAATGATCAGGATTCAGTGCAAGTGTACACCAATTAAATTATAGTATAAAAGATATCGATCTCACGAGGAATTGTAATTTACTAACTATGTACCACTTAGATA
>JAUMHB010058956.1:6858-18235 GCA_032359685.1 Pittosporum tobira
AAAGTCTAATATTAGACTAGGTGTGTAAATGTCAATGTGTAAGCTTAAGTTATGAATCTTGTTGGAGAAAGTTATAGAAAGCATTAAATGCTTCTTCTAACCTTTTCTCTATAAATAAAGCATTGTATTTCAATGAAAATGTGTAAGAGAAGAGTTCTTCCAAGATCCTTACATCAATTTTTGCTTCCTTTACTTCATTTATCTTTGATAAGATATTTCTCTCATATATATTTATTATATTATAACACTTTAATTGTTTTGTATACGACTTGAATTGCCTTTTTATTTTGACTCGAGTCTAGATTTGGAATTTTCCTAAAGAATTTATAAGTGTTTTTCTACTTGAATTTTGACACTGTGATTTTCGCAATTCTTTCTTAAAGATTTCCTATCATATTAAGTATCTTGTGATTTTAAACTTATTAATGGGTTAATTATGTTATTCATGTTATCTTCTTCAATTTTTTTCAACTTTCAATTTGATTATTGCAAGTCAATGGTTGATTTCCATACCAAAAGCCATGTTTGATTATAAATGTTTTGTTTGTCACAGTTTATTTTAAAACAGTTTAAAATTTATTTGTTAACTTAAATAAGTTATAAGTGGTTAAAACAAATACCTATTGATTAATTTTTTTCGAATCAGCTAAAAATGTCATTGTTCTCAATTATAACTTATTTTAAATAAAATAAAACATAGTTTTTAATATTTTATTTTAAATTATAAAATGATACAATAAGTTGCAACAAATCGAACCAATATGTTGCATATAAAATAAGTTGTCACACACATATAAAAAGCCCATTCTCAATTTGTTGATTCCATCATATGCATGGCTTAGCCTTCAATCGTTATAATGTCATTCATTATCAGTACTAAAAAGAATATTTCTTTTATGAGAAAAATGATACATAGCTAGTAAATTCTCTAAGATCAATGATTACACTTTTATGACTTTTAGTGGTGGAAAAAATCAATAACGCTTGTTTAGTTTTCATGTATTCTGTTGTCAAAAAAGACCAACCATCTTATATTAAACAAACTTAGGACTAAAGTTCGATTCGAAAAATTAAAGAGTAGAATATGAACATATTTTAAAATTCTATAAATTATTTGAACCTTATCAAATTATTTTTTTGTATTGATGTTTGTTCGCTCGAAAACTTCAAATTACTCGGCTCGATTCGTATTCGGTCTTGATTTGATAGTTAAACGAAACATACACAAACTTTATTTCAAATTCGTTAAATATACAAGTAGAATCTAAACACGTCAATATTTGACTCATTTACACCCCTACGTAGGACAACTAATAGAATAACATTTACTACAGTTATGAACTCCAACGAACTTTATTAATTTTCCCGAATCTTAGTAATTTCATCAAATATATGAATTCCTTTGAACTTTATTAATTTTATCGAATTTATGAATTCCTACAGATCTTATTATTTTCATTAAATTTATGAACTCGCACGAACCATAGATTAGTCTTGCCAAATAAATCTCCATACAAAGCCTCATATAAAAAATCCAAAACAAAAACCCTTAAAAAATTAAAAAGATATAAATGAAAATAAGCAACAAAGTTGTGGACTACTTTGGAAATAAAATAAAATACGGGGAGGCAGACTTTTACGATAAAAAGAGTGACACAGTAATAACATAAAAATAAATATTAAAAAAAGTTAAAAAGCTTAGTAGAGAGAGAAAAATATAAGGCTCATTCACATCTCACCCCCAACTCTCTCTCCATTTCAATCGATTCTTCTGTCATCGATTACGGGGTTTAGATTTCGCGGCTTTTTCCATTTCAGCCAAACAGGTAGATCCCTTCATTCAATCTATCCTCCGATACGTATGTATTGGACTGTAATCGATTTGTTCATTCGGTTCGTTTTTGGCGATGATTGAGTAACCGGGTCAATTTCGTCCCGATTTTACTGATTTAGTTAACATGTATCGATGACTTGTCTTTATTAGTGATCGCTTTCGAGTTTTGATTCCTTTTTTGTGTTTGCGTTGTTTTTATTGTGTAATTCGAGAATCGTAGGGTTTATGTGCTGATTAATTTTGATATTAACTTGTTAGGTTTATGGCGTGTATAGATCATTTTGTGAATAAACTTTGTGATTTAGGGTTTTGTGATTGAAATGAACTTTAGGAGTTGGTTGTTCTGATAAATTAGTGTTGCGGTCAAATTACAGTGTAAGGGCTTTGAATTGGCACGATGAATGAGCGGAAGACTATCGACTTGGAGCAGGGATGGGATTTTATGCAAAAGGGCATAACAAAGCTTAAGAATATTCTAGAAGGTCTTCCAGAGCCGCAATTCAGTTCGGAGGATTATATGATGCTTTATACGTATCCTTATAATTTGAGTTTACAAAGTTGCATTTTAGCTTTAATATAATTGTACAGGTACTTGTTCCTATAGTTTGCATGTTGTGTGTTTTTAATCCTTAATATCATTCACAGAACCATCTATAACATGTGTACTCAGAAACCTCCCCATGATTACTCTCAACAACTCTATGACAAGTACCGCGAGGCTTTTGAAGACTACATCACTTCCACGGTAAGGGTGTTCCAATATACTTTTGTAATGAATTTTGCCCTCTGCTGTTATTTCTAGTTCCAATTATTTGATATGCATCACCATATCCTTAGTGAATAAAGAGTCTGTTTTTGCAACTAATATACATATGGAATTAGATCATATAGGTATGGGTATTAGGAGAAAGTGTAATGCATTTGATAATGTAACTGTAACGTAAATGAAATCTTTTGGTAAGAGGAGCTTAATATATGCTCACATATATATAGTAGATACTGTGGACCTTTTATTTTTTTTTATTTTATTACAATAAATCAGATAATGTGGACTGTACCTTTATTTCTGAACTGTATGTGCAATGTTCTGCCATAGATGAAGTTTGCATACTGATTAAAGTGTTTTGCAAGAATCCACTCTAGCACTAAATGCACACAAAGTGATTCAAGAAGTAGCTTCTATCAAAAACTTCACACGCATGCGAATTCCAGCCTCATATGGAGCAGCAGCTGATTGAACAAGGGGTTAGAGAGATATGTGTGAAGCTGGAATAATTTTTATTTATTTTATTACAATAAATCAGATAATGTGGACTGTACCTTCATTTCTGAACTGTATGTTCAATGTTGTGCCATAGATGAAGTTTGCATACTGATTAAAGTATTTTGCAAGAATACAGTCTAGCACTAAATGCACACAAAGTGATTCAAGAAGTAGCTTCTATCAAAAACTTCACACGCACGCTATTTCCAGCCTCATATGGAGCAGCAGCTGATTGAACAAGGGGTTAGAGAGAGATGTGTGAAGCGGAAAAAATCTTCGCAGTTAGACACTCCACCTGGAACTCAAATAGATTATCCGTTAGAAAGCAAGATGGAGCCCTGGGCATAGATTTTAGGGACCCTAATTCCGCGAAGTCAGTCCAAGATTGGCGAAAAGCCATTTACAAGGGGTAAATAAAGTGGTAACTCGCCTAGGCGGCTAGGCAAATAAAGAGTCTATTGCTATAGCACAGGAAAAGAAAGTGTATATATAGTTAGTTGATTAGGAAGGCCTCTCAAGCCAGTAAGTCAATTCATCCATCACTTTAACACCCAAGCCATATGAACAAGCTAACTAGGACCCTGAAGCTAAGATCAGAGAGCTTACAGTTCTTGAGTGATTTACAAATTAGTGGAGCACCCCTTTATGTAGTCCCCCATCTCCGGATGGCTAGAATCAATTTTGTCTAATGGCTCTCATTACATTTTTGAACTCTCCATGATCTTTTAAGATTTTTAGGGATATTTACATGTTCTACACATCTAAATTATAGAAGAATATTCTATTTAGCCTCCTTCCAGTTAGTTTATTTGTGACACCTTTGTGACTTGTTATTATATACTTAACTGTGATTATTTTGTTTCTGATTTAGGTATTGCCTTCTTTAAGAGAGAAGCATGATGAGTTCATGCTGAGAGAACTTGTGAAGAGATGGTCGAATCATAAAGTCATGGTTAGGTGGCTTTCTCGTTTCTTTCACTATCTTGATCGCTACTTTATTGCTCGGAGGTCACTTCCAGGTCTTAATGAAGTTGGACTCACTTGCTTCCGAGACCTGGTAATACATTATTTTTTACTTTTGTTCTAAGTCTTTGTTTCCTCTATTTATATTATCGTATTCCAGTATTTATTATTTTTGACAAGTCATTGTATTTTTCATATACTTAATTTCAAGTAAGTTTACTCAAAATCTTTTGCTTAGTTTTCCTCTTCCTTTGTCTATTCATTTATATTTTATTCACTTTTTACTTTTCCCTCCTAATTAGTTAATATATATTCAAATGGTGTGCTTCATTAGATATTCATTGGAACATGTTACCATTTTCAGGTCTATCAGGAGTTGAATGGGAAAGTAAGGGATGCTGTAATATCTTTGGTATGTTTTTGCCTTCGATTTTAACTTCAAACCATTATTTTTCGTTTTTTAGTTCAGGTTACTTGATAATATTTTCCATCCAGATTGATCAAGAGCGTGAGGGAGAGCAGATTGACCGAGCTTTATTGAAGAATGTTCTAGATATATTTGTTGAAATAGGAATGAGTTCAATGGACTATTATGAGAATGACTTTGAAGCGGCCATGCTCAAAGATACTGCAGCTTATTATTCTCGGAAGGCTTCAAACTGGATCCTTGAAGATTCGTGTCCGGATTATATGTTGAAAGTAAGCATTTACATATTTCTCTCTATGTTTTCAAACAGCTTTCATGCTACAGGATGACTAAGAGTATTTATTGAAACCACAGGCAGAGGAGTGTTTGAAACGTGAAAAGGACAGGGTCTCTCACTACCTTCATTTTAGTAGTGAACCGAAGTTACTCGAGGTTTTTGCTCTTAAATTACTACAAATAAATATCCTTTCACTTTTTGGTTACTCCTGAAACTGGATGGAGTTGTGGTCCATGATCTTCTTTTGTATTGTATTAGACCAGTTTTTTTGATCTACATGTTTATCTAATCAAGATCATTATGGTTACTTTCCTTTTGTAGAAAGTTCAACATGAGTTACTATCCGTGTATGCAACCCAGCTCCTTGAGAAGGAACACTCTGGTTGTCATGCATTGCTTAGGGATGACAAGGTATTTCCCCAAATGCTCACTGCTTAGTTTGTTGTCAATTTGACTGTGTAAGTTAATCCCTTTTTTTCTTAATTTAGGTGGACGATTTGTCAAGGATGTATAGGCTATTTTCCAAAATACCTAAAGGCTTGGATCCTGTATCTAATATATTTAAGCAGGTTTGTGAACTTTATCATGGATTTTTTTAATTTTCCTTTTTAATAATAAAAAGAAGCCTCCATCAAGCCCTTCCTTACTGGATGTGGTACTTCTTATTATCCTTTAATTTAATCTATGTTTTGGTTTTCCTGGATACAGCATGTTACTGCTGAAGGTACAACCTTGGTCAAACAAGCAGAAGATGCAGCAAGTACCAAGAAGGTTGGTATTGAATGTTTTCCAATGGATTGTAAACTGTATTCTCTGAAAATATTTTTTCCTGAGAAGGTTAATATTTTAGAAGGCTGTTGATGGATTTCTGAATCTTAGTTTGTTATATGACATAATGGCAACCGAAATAATAATAGAATGCTCCTTTTGTTAATTTTTATGGTCTGGGAAGATTAGAGCTACTTATCTGCTAAGTTTACAATATATAGATTGAATTGCTATGCTGAAAATTTTTACTCCTTCATGTCTAAAGTGAATCTTTTTACTATGGATCCATTGTGTCATCCAATGGATCTCTACTCAATTTGTGATTTTTCTGTGTTTTAAAAAACCTGTATTGTGCATGTAGTGCTTGACTTTTTGGAGAGAGCTATTTATCTATCGCTTCTTTGTCAGATATGATGTTTCTCCTTACCGATTTATGGGTCTTCTTTTTCTTTTCTTTTAAAGTAATAAATGTTTTCCAAAGATCATGGAACTGCCATCTTTTCAGTATTTTTTTATCTACTTGTTATAGGATGTGTGGACTTTTTGCCCACATGCTTGTATTCTTGCATTTTATCTAATAAAGTTTCTTCTCTTATCAAAAGATCGATCTCCAACTTTTTAGCAATGTTCATTCTTTTGATCTTAGTGACATGGTATTATAATTTACGCAGGATGATTATTTATTTTGAACTTTTTCTCATGACATCTGTCTTGCTCACTTTTTCATTTGCATTGAGGAAAAAATTCTTCTACATGTGGATACAATCCGCAAGCAGAAAAGTAATGTTAGTTTTTTTTTTCCCCCACCGATGATTCTTGAACTAAGGGTCTTAAGATATACTTCGTTACAGGCGGAGAAGAGAGATGTGGTTGGATTACAAGAGCAGGTAATGTTGATGATGCTTAACCATAGAAGTGTGATATACTCCCTCCATTTTGAAATACAAGAGCATTACTGACTTTAAAAGTTGATTTTTTATCTTTTTAAATTTAAAATTTTATGAATTTATTTGATTATTGTTGATACAATTGTGAAAATCTTGAAGCATTTGAAAAATACTATTAGTTGCAAAAAAACAACTTTTTCGGAAGTCAAATGGATTCATGTTAATTTGAATTTGTAAATGTTCTAAATCAACATTTAGAAGTCAATAATGATCTTATATTTCGTATTGGAGGTGGTATATTGTATGATTGTATCTAGTGAGGGAAGTAACTTATAGTTGCGATGTTCAGGTTTTCGTCAGAAAAGTGATTGAGCTGCATGACAAATACCTTGCATATGTGAATGACTGTTTTACAAACCATACTCTTTTCCATAAGGTTCGTATTTTTGAAGTGTTGCGCAAATTGGTTAAATCTCATCTTAATATCCCTTCAATGCAAGGTCTTTTATTTCTAATATTGTTACTTTCATTTCTGGCCAGGCACTAAAGGAGGCTTTTGAAATCTTCTGCAACAAGGGTGTTGCTGGAAGTTCTAATGCAGAGCTACTTGCTACTTTCTGTGATAATATTCTGAAAAAAGGTGGGAGTGAGAAACTAAGTGATGAAGCAATTGAGGAAACACTAGAGAAGGTATGCTACTTGCCTTAGCTTTTACTAGTTATTCACATGTTTATGTTTAGAGGATTTGGAAGTGGAAGTTAAATCGCTTATCTAATTTGCAGGTAGTAAAGCTGCTTGCTTACATTAGCGATAAAGACTTATTTGCTGAATTCTACAGGTAAAATATCTAACTGATCAGTTGTTTCTTTGAGTAGCTACAGAGTCCAGTGGATGATTCTTTTTCCTGTAACTTCTGGCAGGAAAAAGCTTGCTCGTCGACTTTTATTTGATAAGAGTGCCAACGATGAGCATGAAAGAAGTATATTGACTAAGCTGAAGCAGCAGTGTGGTGGTCAGTTCACATCAAAGATGGAGGGGATGGTAAATTGTCCTATACTGTCCAGGTTATTAGGATTTGTAAATTATTAATATCTGCAATTTTGGGTAAAATCTGTCTATCCATCCAGGTTACTGATTTGACTTTGGCAAAGGAAAATCAATCAAGCTTTGAGGAGTTCCTCGGGAATAATCCAAATGTAAATCCTGGGATTGACTTGACTGTTACCGTGCTGACTACTGGATTTTGGCCTAGTTACAAGTCCTTCGATCTCAACCTACCAGCAGAGATGGTAGCAATTTTATATTATTGTTCTTCATTCCTTCTATCTTTGTGAAATATAAATCCAGTGGTACATCTCTTTCTTTTACATCTGTTTATCAGGTTAAGTGCGTTGAAGTTTTCAGAGAATTTTATCAAACAAAAACAAAGCACAGGAAACTTACATGGATATACTCGTTGGGTACTTGTAACATCAATGGAAAATTTGATGCAAAGGCAATTGAGCTGATTGTGACAACCTACCAGGTATGTATTCATGACAAAATATATTTGAATATATCCCTAGGTTTCTTCATTGTCATTATGGAAAATTGACCTATGGTTTTTCATTTTATTTTTAGGCCTCTGCTCTGCTGCTATTCAATTCCTCGGATAGATTGAGTTATCAAGAAATCATGTCTCAGTTAAACTTGTCAGACGATGATGTTGTTCGGCTGCTCCATTCCCTTTCATGTGCCAAGTACAAGATTCTAACTAAAGAGCCAAACACCAAGAATATATGCCCAACTGATTACTTTGAATTCAACTCCAAGTTCACAGACAAAATGAGGAGGATCAAGGTATGAGTTCAGTTTCAGAGTTGACCACAAAATACTACTCCCTCCATTTCTAACTTAGAGATACCCATAAGGCCATGACCTTACTGTGTTTGTGAGATGTTGAAAGGCCAGAAAAGAAGAGAAAGAAAAGCGAGACTTTCTATCACTTTCTGGTGTTTATGAGTTCTGCTAGGTATGGAAAAGAAAATAAAACGGAAGAAAAGTTAGCCCATTTTCTTGGCTAACTTTTCTGGCCAAAACAAGAAAAGAAAATTTTTAAGTTTTCCATTCTTTTCTGTTCTGTCCAAACTCACAAATGGAGAATGTAGAATGTGTGTAATCAAAAAATTCAAATTTGAAGTGAATTCATTTTATTTTGATTTATGTCGAACTATGTTTTAAACTACATATAAAATGCTACTAGTTACAAACTTTGAAATTTTGAAAATTTATATTATAATTTGAATTTGAGGATTTAATTTTGGAAGAGTAGTATCTGTTAAAATATCTTGCCTTTTCTAAAAGAATGGAAAAATTGTCTTGGTGAAATGCAGATTCCACTCCCACCAGTGGATGAGAAGAAAAAGGTAATTGAAGATGTTGACAAGGATCGGCGCTATGCTATAGATGCCTCGATTGTCCGCATCATGAAGAGCCGAAAAGTCTTGGGCTATCAACAGTTGGTCATGGAGTGTGTTGAGCAGTTGGGCCGCATGTTCAAGGTATATAGATATATATATATGTATACTTTGGCATGCCTTTTTGTCCTATTTTCTATACTCATTTCCTTCTTTCTAACTAAATGGTGATATTATTAAATTAAATGTAATAAATCTGCAGCCTGACGTCAAAGCTATCAAGAAGAGAATGGAAGATTTGATTACTAGGGATTATCTGGAAAGGGATAAGGATAACGCAAACTTGTTCAGGTATCTGGCATGATTTGGTAAAATTGATAATCCAAATTGATTCACGAACCCGCCTGATGCAAGTAATCACTGGAAGCCAGTGATACCAGCCCAAGTTGTGGAGCACAAGCTACTGTATATGTTACTCATATATGATGATTACTAAGACCCTCAAATGAGAATTCTCTTGTACATCCGCCCTTTAATCAGGCAAGGACAGTTACAACACGTTCTTACCTGTTCCAATACTGGAAAATGTGTGATGTATTCAGCTATGTTTTCGTACTAGCATCTTTTTGCAGGACAAAATTGATGTTTTATTTTTTAGATATTTTGCCTTTTTTTGGAATATTCAAATCCGGGTGTGTTTGTATGACATTAGTGTATTATACGAGTAAATTTCGCTGCCTGTGGTTTAAATATAAAGTGGGGAGGAAAAGCTGAACCACAACATGGGCGGTGGGGTGGTGGCTCTGCTTGACAACACACATAGTTTGACAATTCGGGGTACAGTACAAAATGGTACACCATTTTAGCATCAACTTGCGGGTGGTGGTCTTGTTACTTCAGCCTCTGTTTTGTCCGATGGTCACTCCCATGCCTGTATCAGGTGAACTTCCTAAATCTTATTCTGATTTAAATCTTGTAAGCTTGCTACTGATAGTCTAACCAAAATTAAGACTATCACGGGACTGAATTCGAGTCGGGCCTAAAGAGCTAGCCGAATTCTAATAGAACATCTAAGGTGGCAAAGGAAGGAAGGAAGGAAAAAATCCTGAGAAGGTTTTTGCGTATAATAATAAAGACCATAACATATGCTCCCTTACCTCATAAATGCGATGTTGTGCGCGCGTGTTGGGAGGAGGAGGCGTGGGGTGTAGAGTGCGGTATTAAATTGGTCTTCACCAAAAGCCTTTAAATTGACAAATAATTAGGGCACAATTCTCTTACATTAAATAAAGAGAATTAAAGTTGTAAGATTTATAACGTGTCCTATGATATAGGGCGTCAGATGATACAATCTTGATCAATCTTTTTCACCTCCTGAAAATAGCCCGAGTTCATTAGGGCAAACACTATCTATCCCGATATAAGGTACAACAAATACAAGACAAATATTTTTAAACACCAAGCATCTTCATACACGCTGTTTGTTTATTCCTTGCTTGCTTTGTGGTTTTTTTAAACCTTAAACGTCATACATGTTGTTTACTTTGTGGTTAGGTTTCTCACGTCATAAGGTTTGATGAGATTTTGGCATAAACAACCATCTCGTTTCAATTTGTTAGAGATTGTAAATTCCATGATCAACTCGAAACAAGAAAGTTTATCGTTTATAGGTTTTTGATCTAATTTGATTTTGTTCTCTTGCTTCTTATTGTTGCTTATGATTCTCGTACATAAAATGAATATTGTTTTAACTTTTTGAAGTTTATATCCGAAATCCTAAAGTTTAAAATCGCATCCTTATACATAGTATCAATTTGCTCTCAAATCGCATCCTTATTAGTGTCCACTGATCGATAGTGCGGATATTATGTGTGCTTTTAATTTGGCATGAATTATTATTATTAGTTAGTTTACAAGGCAAAAACAACGGTTCTCTTAAGAAGATAGACAGACTAGCGGCAGTTGTTCCCCGAACTTTTTCTCTTTCTTTGGTCAACCCAAAACTTCAGACTTTCTTCGAAGTGTTATGCTTTCATGATTGAGTTTGGCAATTGGCAACTCATAGTGAAGTGTTGAGAGTTTGGTTCTTGGGACCCATTTGCTGAGGTAAACCTCCTCCAACCAATGGAAAAAAGTTTCATTATATAAAGCTAGATTTTTAGGTCAAATTGCCACAATTATTGATGATCATATACCTAACCAAACACTTCCGTAACCATTTAGTCATGCTACTAATACTTGGTGGAATCTTCTTAAAAGCCAAAAATTCAACTAGGGTTGGTTTTGTTTCGTATTGTTCTTCAAAGTGTGGGTTTCCAGTTCATAAATAACCATTTTTTGCTCCTTTTTTTTTTTTTTTTTTTTTTTCGATTACATTTGAACTCACAAACAGAGTGTAAAGTATATTATAAAGTTTTAAACTTCATTTTCTATTTTTTTTTTTAAAATTACAAGTTTCAAGAGAAGTAACTTTAACAATCAATTAAACCGGATCATACCTTACCTTTTAACCACGTTTTTTGACCATCAAGACCTTTCTTGTTTTTCTTTTCTTTTTTTCG